>PKML01057031.1:178504-196519 GCA_002933935.1 Eutrema yunnanense | reverse complement strand
GTAAAGAATAACCTAATATGAATGTTTTCATGTTTGGACACAAAAAATGTATCTGTTTTAATTTTACTTGTGCTAGAATTCTTAATTTTGAATTTGAATAGAATAACTATTTCTGGTTTAGATTTTATGATAATAATTTTTTGATAAATCTTTATTAATATAAAAGAATATTAACATAATATGGACAATCTTATCAAGATTAATTATATTTGTATTTCGAAATTAATTATAAATTAACAATTTCTAAAATTGTGTGATTCTTAAAATATTAATCTGTATTAGTAACCGAATGTTGTCCATATGCATGATCAAATTTATGGTTGTGCAAATCTAATTAATAATATATTTATTTTTCAGTTTAAAAAATATTCAATTGTAAATCTGATTGTATTAATATAATTTAAATTTAGAAGTAAACATATTTTGTTATTAATTATGACTATTGTGCTTGTAATTGTTGATGAAATCTCAGAAAATCTACATTAAATTCAAAATTTAATATTATCTTTCAATGAAAATTGTTAATTTTGAATCTGTATCATTCAAAAAAATTTGATTATTAAATTATTTGGCATAATCGAAATTCAAAAATTCAAAATAACTAATACTATTTTCGTAACAAAATAATAATAAAAATTTAAATTATTTTTGAAATATTTAATTTACATATTTTTGAAATAATCGATTTTATTTATAATTTTAAATATTTAATTTAATTTCTGGCATAGTCTGAATTTTTATAATTACGAATTAATTAAATGAATTTTAATAATATATAATGAGATTAATTAATTAAATAAATTAATCTTTAATTGAATCAGATTAATTAAATGAATTTTTAATTGAACAAAATTCAACTGTTTGGAAACATGAAATATTTATCCACAAAAAACTAAAGTTTTAAAAATTATCGAGGATAAGAATATATTTATTTTCATTTTTTCCTGTTTGGACACAAAATAGGACTCTGTTTTAATAGATTAGATAGATGATTATAAGGATCAAAATCAAAATGAAATTGGTGGTTCAAACAAGAATACAGATGAGGATCCAAAGAAGAGCTTATATGTATCTCAAAAGCACTAGAAAAATACTAGAACAAAAAGACTTTGATGAAACATGCATAAATTTTGAGATTTCTAAGTTGTTTGGGAATCTTGTGGTCCATGTTCTCAAGTGGTTGTGGAAACAATTTTGGAAGTGGTTCTTTGCTTTCATTGGTGGTGTTTTTGGTAAGGACGAGGTGCCTTCGGAGGATGTCAACCAACAAAAGGAAAAGATGGTTATCATTGAAAGTCGACTTGATTCATTGAAATCAATGCTTACCATGATTTCTACAACATTCATGGTGACAAAACTTGATGAATTTGGACTTTGGCTCATGCAATTTTTGGGCAATTATTTTAGTATTTTGGATTAGAAGTATATATTTGGTTTTGTTTCCTATTCATATAATATTTTATGTGCAAATTTGTTGTACTATATGAATATATATTTTTTAATATTGTGTAAGACAACATTCTACAACTTTCAAATATTATTTGTCTTGTAAACTTTCGTATCTCTCCATCCTTATAGGTGGCTCACTCCTACTTTTTGATAAGAAGGTGCTCATATATTTTAGGAAAAACGGACATAATTGGAGAATGAATAATGATGAGAAAACAATAAAAGAATCTCATGAGAAGTTGTTTTGTGTTTTCGAATCATTGAACTTGTTACTTAGTTCCATTTTAAATTAAGCAAAAACAAAAAAAAAAATCATCAAAACAAGTTTACTAAAAATTAAGGATCGTCAAAACAATAACAGTAAAATCGATACAAATCAAATAGTATTTAGAAGGACTATCAAGGCCCAAAAGAAATTTGAGTTTTCGGCCCAAATCGAAACATAATAAAACTAGTGTATTTACTAATTAACCAGTAGCCGCAAACACAGAGAAAAAAAGTGAAACGTCGAACCCCCAAATGCAAATCCTTCTCCGCCTTTTTCTTCTCCATATTCGAAAATTCTCAGCGTCTTTGCAGCAACTCCTTTGAAATTCGCTGTCTCCTTCATTCGTTCTCGAGTGTGCGTTCTAGTTCTCGTCTCCTATCATCGCAATTCATCTTCAGCCCTGCCTGTAAACCGGATAATTTTGAGTTTCGCCGGAATTTCCTCTGCCTATCTATGATTGTCGATGATCAAAGTGCTTCTTCCCGATTTTGTTCTCGGTTCAGAGATCTGAGGACCTAATCTCATCTACTATCAAGAGTGCCAGAAAGTAGGTCTCATAAGCTTCGCCGGGAATTTGTTTTGTTCGTTTCTCTAGTGATGGTTTTATTTTTTTTTTCTTGGGGAGAATTTTGACTCCCTCCTCCCTTTTACCAACTTCAGATTTCGATGATTTTATGGTTTATGATCTTTTTTTGTAAAAAAATTTGATATCTTGCAGCAATGAAGCGGATAAGAGATGATGTCTACCCCTCTGGGTCTCAATGTAAACGTTCGTTAGGCTCTTCTCGAGGCGAATTGTGAGTTTCTTTTGGGTCACTTCAAATTCAACCCTCTAGCTATGCGAATTTCTTCTCTAGCTTTGACAGAGGTTTTCAATTTTTGTACTTCGATTTCCCTTTTAAGCCTTTTGTTCTTTTAGGTATCTGTAAGCTTTTCATGGTGCTATCATATATATATGCTTCCCTATCGTTACCTGTTGATTTCGGTTAAACTGTGTTGTTTTGAAAAACTATACTAGTTTTTCATCTGGGGTTGATCTTGGTTCTGTTTTGAGGCGATTTGGTTTTTCTTTAATTTTGCATGGAGAGTGAAATTTTTTTGCTAGGAACTACTTATGATTTGAGTAATTTAAGTGATTGATTAGAGATTAATTGGGTGCAGATATGGACAATCTCCGGTACCCGGCAGTGGTGACACCGAAGAAGGTGGAGGAGGAGAGGGAGGGAGAACCGCTGGTGGGGAAATTGGCTCTCAGAAATTGACAACCAATGATGCGTTGTCGTACCTTAAGGAAGTAAAGGAGATGTTTCAAGATCAACGGGAGAAATATGATAGGTTCCTTGCGGTTATGAAAGATTTTAAGGCTCAAAGGTAAGGTCTTTGACTTCCTTTCAGGTTGATTTTTTTAGTGTTGAGTTAGTAAATTAACAGGCGGCGTTGGATTAATTCTTCCTCTTGCATTTACAGGACTGACACGGGCGGTGTGATTGCACGAGTTAAAGAATTGTTTAAGGGACACAACAATTTAATATATGGATTTAATACCTTTTTGCCAAAGGGATATGAAATCACGCTTATTGAGGAAGACGAAGCTCTCCCAAAGAAGACTGTTGAATATGAAGAAGCCATAAATTTTGTGAATAAAATTAAGGTTCTGTCAGAAGTTTGCTCTTATGGTTCTCTTGTGAAGTGTCCTTACACCTAGTGTTTCAATGTACGAGTTTCTTTATTGTCACTGCAGATGCGGTTCAAGCACGATGAACATGTCTATAAATCTTTCTTGGATATCTTGAATATGTACCGAAAGGAGAACAAGGAAATTAGTGAGGTTTACAATGAGGTAATATACTTCATCTCTCCTGTAATTCCACTTCAAATTTTTATCGAACATTTTCCTAACACTTGAATATATGTGCTTTAGGTATCTATTCTTTTTGAGGGTCACTCGGATTTGCTTGAAGAGTTTACTAGGTTTTTGCCAGCGTCTTTGCCGTCTCATTCAGCTGCGCAGTATAGCCGGAGTCAGGCCCAACGGTACAATGACCGAGGATCAGGCCTTCCTCTAATTCGCCAAATGCAAGTGGAGAAGGTATGCTATTGTTTCATATATCTATTTGCTCTATTTTGTTTGTCAGGTATCTCAATCTTGTGCCTGGTGTATCCTTTTATCACCAGGAACGCCAACGAGAAATGGCACTTACTTCCCGCGGTGATTATAGTGTTGATCGTTATGACCTTAATGATGATAAAACGATGGTGACGATGCAAAGGGAGCAGCGAAAGCGTGCTGATAAGGAGAACAGAGAAAGGAGAGGTCGTGATTTGGACGATAGAGAAGCAGAGCAAGATAACCTACACCGTTTTCCGGAGAAAAGAAAGTCATCCAGAAGAGTGGAGGGTCTTGAGGCATATTCTGGTTCTGCTTCGCATTCTGAGAAAGACAGTTTGAAAAGTAAGCTAACTCCTGTCAAACATCTGTTTATTTGCTTGGTCCCTTTTTCTATTTTCCAGGGTCCTGGACAGTGGACACCTTAACTCTTTCTCTTTAAGATATATTTTCCAATTTTGGCAGCCTGGTGATTTTTATGGTCAGAATCTATTTCTGTTTTCTAAGAGGTTTACATCGTTTGTGCTAGGCATGTACAACCAAGCATTTGTTTTCTGTGAGAAAGTCAAGGAGAGATTATGCAGCCAAGATGATTATCAGACATTCTTGAAGTGCCTGAATATTTTTAGCAATGGAATAATCCAAAGGAAGGATCTGCAGAATTTGGTATTGCGTATTGCTTCGGTTCTGTGATTAGGGTTTATCTTGTGGTAACTTTCGGGAACTTGTTTAAAATCCCATTCTTTTTCTTTCAGGTTTCTGATCTTCTTGGGAAATTCCCTGATCTCATGGATGAGTTCAATCAGTTCTTTGAGCGCTGTGAGAGTATTGGTATTCAAAATACCCACTGTGATTTTAATAGTTATATAAGCAATCTTCTTCTTTTTGACTGTCATCCTTTATTGCAGATGGATTTCAGCACCTTGCTGGTGTTATGAGCAAAAGTAGGTTGCTATCCTCGGCTATGAATAATATTGTGTATTGCCTTCTTACTTTGTAAGATCATTACTGACATTGCTGGAACACATGCTGCAGAATCATTTAGCAGCGGAGAACAATTATCTGGGTCTATGAAGGTGGAAGAAAAAGAAATAGAACATAAGCCTGACCTTGAGACTGTTAAGGAAACAGAGCAATACAAGGAGGAGTACATGGGAAAATCTATTCAAGAGCTCGATCTATCTGATTGCGAATGTTGCACTCCCAGCTACCGGCTCCTGCCTCCAGATGTAATTAGATCTTTGATTTCCAAGCTGTCTTTTGAGCATGTTCATTGGATGATTACTTACTATTATAATCTTACTTGCAGTATCCAATACCAACTGCGAGCCAGAGATCGGAGCTAGGAGCTGAGGTTTTAAATGATCACTGGGTTTCTGTCACTTCAGGGAGTGAAGATTATTCTTTTAAGCACATGCGCAGAAACCAGTATGAAGAAAGCTTGTTCAGATGCGAAGATGATAGGTATATTACATATACATCTTTGACAATGTACATTCTGTAGTTTGATGTAATTGGTCTCTTAAGTTAATTACTGCTTATAACAGATTTGAGTTGGACATGCTGCTGGAATCTGTGTGCTCTGCGGCCAGAAGTGCAGAAAATTTGTTGAACATCATCACAGAGAAGAAAATAACTTTTTCTGGATCCTTCAGGATCGAAGACCACTTCACGGGTCTGTATGCTTTTCTGGGACCTGTAGTTCGTAGTTATATCTTTTCTCTCTTCCCCTTTTGGAGCCCCATATGTTTACCTTTGCCATTTTCTTATTGACATTTTTTCAGCCCTGAATTTAAGGTGTATTGAGCGACTTTATGGCGACCATGGTCTTGACGTGATAGACATTTTACATAAGAATCCAGCCACTTCACTTCCTGTAATCTTAAGTCGTTTGAAGCAGAAACAAGATGAATGGAAGAAATGCCGTGAAGATTTTGATAAGGTCTGGGCAAAGGTATATGCGAAAAACCATTACAAATCACTTGATCACCGCAGCTTCTACTTCAAGCAACAAGATTCAAAGAACTTGTGTGCAAAATGTAAGTAGACTTTTGGATATTGTCTAGTTGTAAGCAACCTTATTGTTTTCTCATGTTTTATTGCTTACATTCATCTGGCAGTGCTTCATTCTTGCTTTCGCTTTTTCCGTTCTCATTGCTTTCGGTTTCTTATTTTTGTTTGGTGAACCAGCATTGGTGGCTGGAATTAAGGAGCTGAAAGAGAAGTTTCAGAATGAGGATGATATTCTGCTTTCTATTTCTGCTGGTTACAGACAACCCATAAACCCTAATCTCGACTATGAGTATTTCAACAGAGCCATTCATGAAGACCTGTACAAACTAGTCCAGTTTTCATGCGAGGAGTTATGTTCTACAAAAGAACAGCTCAGTAAAGTTCTGAGGCTTTGGGAAAATTTCCTTGAGGCAGTGCTGGGCGTTACTCTCAGGGCCGAAGGCACCGATCCTGTTGAAGATGTTGTTATAAATCCCAAGACTCTCGATGTGAATCACATCACATCTACTAACAGGGAGGCTACTGTGAGTTCTGGAGCAGACACAGCAATGTTGGCTTCCAGGAAACTAAAATCTGCTGCCAACGGAGATGAGAACGCTTCATCTAGGGCATCCAAACATGGTGGGATTGGTTTGCTAAATAAGGATTCGACAGGGAAAGAAAATCTTAAAGATGCTGGTACAGCCAACAGAGATGGTATTACCTGTTCTGGTGTGAAACTCCAGAAAGAACAGGAGACAGGAAATGGAGCCGATAAAAGATCTGAAATGCCTATTCGAATGGATATTAGTGAAAGAGCAGCCACCTCGAGTTTATCAATCCCAAGTGGGGAAGAAAACAATCATGGTGTAGTAGGAAAGGAAGATTTGGCAGGTACTTTCCAGATTTAAATTTCTAATTTTTTTTTTCTGCTGCTTCTCTGTTTTTGTTGATCTTTGTTACTTTTTCGATCAAGGTTCACATGAGATACAAGACAAACCAAGCAACACTCTCAGTGATATTCATCATGGTGTAGATAGCATTGAATATTCTCCTTCGACCAAGGTACTGCATTCAATTGCTCGTTGTAACATATTTATATATTCACCTACCCCACTATGTACTACCTATGGGGCCTAGTGGTGGAAAAAAGTAAAAATTGTATTTTATTTTTGATATATTGTGCTTTTTCTGGACCCTTTTGACCATGCTTTAACGGTCCTTATCATCTTACAAGGGAGGTGATGTTGATTTAGTTTTGGCAAATGGAATAAAGTCAGATTCTTCTAAAGATAATAAGAATTCTGATGAACCCGAAGGTCCGTCCACAATTGAGAAGGAGGAAGGTGAACTGTCACCTAATGGTGATTTCGAAGACAGCTTTGGTGTTTATGAAGATCTTGGGGTGAAGTCCACATCCAAACCAGAGAATTCAGCAGATGCTGAAGTAGAGAATGAGGATGATGCTAGTGAAAATGCTTCAGAGGGTGGTGAGGATGTATCTGGAACCGAATCTGGTGGTGACGAATGTTCACATGATGAAAACAGAGAGGAAGAAGATGGTGAGCATGATGAGATTGGTGGTAAAGCTGAGAGTGAAGAAGAAGCAGAGGGAATGGATTCACATCTCTTAGAGGCAGACAGTGAGTTGCTTCCGCAGTCAGAACGTGATCTTTTGTCTGTCAGACCTCTTTCAAAGCATGTAGCAGCGGTTTTACGCGACGAGAGGACAAAAGATTTCCAAGTTTTCTATGGGAATGACGACTTTTATGTTCTTTTTAGGCTTCACCAAGTGAGTGCATCGTTTGATATGATCTCTTACACCAAATTTTAGACTGAAATATCTTCTCTCTAGCAAAGATAATGAAGTGCATTTTCAGATTCTGTACGAGAGACTTTTGTCTGCAAAAAGGAATTGCTCAAGCGGTGAACCGAAATCGAAAAACTCAAAGGATACCGATTCCCTAGACCCTTATGCCAGGTACCTTCCTTTGTACAAACATACCAGCCTATATAGATTATCCAATACAGTTATTTCCCTAAAATCTGATCTGTATGTTGTACAGGTTTATGAGGGTTTTGTATGGTTTGCTTGATGGATCAGTTGAAAATACAAAGTTTGAGGATGAGTGCAGAGCTATTATAGGAAATCAATCATATGTGTTATTTACGTTGGACAAACTGATATACAAATTGGTTAAACAGGTTTTACTGGCACTAGTGGTTTAAGACTAATGTTTTTTTTTACTTTGTCGACACTACGTGACATTCCTTGTGATGTTCTAATTTTATCCATCTGCAGCTTCAAGCTATTGTAGCTGATGACATGGACAACAAGCTGTTTCAGTTGTATGAGTATGAGAAATCCCGGAAATCTGGAAGGGCTATCGACTCGGTGTATTATGAAAATGCCAGGGTCCTCCTTCACGAGGAAAATATTTACCGGCTTGAATGTGTATGAACCTTTGTGACTCTCTACTCTCTCCTGGTCTTCATACATCTATGTGGTGACTCATGATCAACTTAATCCCCTTTTTTTAATTCATGTGCAGTCATCTTCGCCATCTCGTTCATCTATCCAGCTTATGGATAACATAATTGAGAAGCCAGAAGCGCATGCAGTTTCTATGGATCCCACGTTTGCAAGTTATTTGCAAACTGTCTTTCTTTCCACATCATCAGGAAAAAAAGAGGAGGGACATGACATGATGTTACAAAGGTATCTTACATAATATTTTAAAGTTCAAAAATTTCACTCCTTCTGCTTCTTTAGGCTTTTGCATAAACCTCTACGTCCATTAAAAAATGCAGTAACATTTTTTTATTGCTAACATCATTTGGTAGATTCTCTCTCTTTGACACTCGCGTTATTATATATAGGTTTGTTATTTCCTTACCTTCTACTGGAATTGGTCCAGGAAACAATCTGGGATGATACTTGAGTAATTAAACCACATTCCTTTTGGGCAAATTTTGACAGGAACCTGCGTCCATACGCCGGCTTGTATGATCTTGCAGCACTCTGTAAAGCCATGGAAGGTGTTGAAGTAGTAAATGGCTTGGAGTGCAAGATGTCTTGCTCTTCTTACAAGGTAAAACAATCTTCAGTCTCAGAAATCTCGACCCAGTTCACTTCTCTACCGATTTTAACCAGTAAATCTTTCTATATGCAAAATTTTCTCCCAAGTCAGTATTCTGTTCATCATTGCTCAATATATGCATCTCTTGTAGGTCTCGTACGTCTTGGACACAGAGGATTTCTTCCACAGAAAGAAGAAGAAAAAGAAGACGAAACACTTCTTGCAATCTAACAAAGATAGAGTAGAAAGGTTCCATAGGTTTCTCTCAGCTTCAAGGTGACAACAACCAAGCTTCCTCTTGGGTTTTCTTCTTTCTTTTACTCCACAAACACACAAGAAAAAAATCAAGACCGACAAAAGTCACACAAGTTAAGTTCTCTGCAACTATTCCCAACGTTGGTCTTCAAATATTTTAGTTTCCTGATTATAAGATGAGATTTAGAGAGATGCACAATGTGGGGAACAAAACCATAAGAAGAATTAGTGTTACTATGTGTATCTTTGTATTGGTTTTAGGTTTTAAGTGTTAAGTCTGTTAGTGTGTGTGTACTCTTGAGGAGATTGTTGTTGTAAATATGGGGGACACGCTTGAAGATGTGCTCTGGTTAATAGATAGAAAGGCCCAAAGGAGAAATTATTCTTCAAATTTTAAAATTATGACATCAATTAGAATTTTAATATTCTTATTTATTATTAAAGAATACGACATTCGAAATTTTCCTTAGGAAACATCCCTTCATGTTAATTATTAACGACATACATTTCGCATACGGCTGAGCTTCCGATGGTCGGAAAAATATTTTATTTGCTTTGGTTTCATTTTCTGATTTTTTTTTCAATAGAACAGAAGATATATAATAGTTTATGGCTGTTGTAGAGATTTTTTTTCTTTTGTTTTTGTTAATGTGGAATTTGTTATATGGTATTCTTGAGTGTAGAAAGTCGACTATAGTTGACATACGGATGGTTGTTTTCCGGGTTAGTAAAATTATTTCCCCAAAAACTGAGGATTATTTACGAAAAAGAAAGATCATATAGCCTTGCAAAAGAAACAAGATGAACATGAGACCTTAAACAAAACGAAGACCATGAAACATTATAAGATATACATGTACAAAGGTTAAAAAGTTAATTTGAATCATATTTTTACATATATATATATCATTAATGATACATAAAAAGTTATAAAATAGATATGGGGAACTTTTAATACAAATGCTTTTAAAGATATACTAGTGTTGTAAGCTTTGTTAGGGATAGACAATCAAAAAGCAATTAGGAATTTTTTTCACTGCTTTGCAACAATCTCTTGATAGCCATTTTATATCTTTACCCAACGCATCGAAACATCCATGCACTTTATCTACCGCCGTTATGTTCACACATATAATCGAATTCGTCTGAACTTCTGATGGTCAGAAAATCAATGTTGTGATTAGAGTTAACAAGAAAAACATCACTTTAACCTGTTTTGGTTTCATTTTTGACAGATAACAAAAATATATTTGGTTTTGGTAAATAAATAAAAAGAAAATTACTTGAGAAGACTTCTCTATTACAGGATAAGGCACTTCTAACTCTTAAGGCACTTTTGCCACTGGATTTTACCTTCTTACCCTTCTGTAACTTTCACTCATACGATTTTCTCTCTTTCTCTTTCTCTCTTTCTCTTTTTTACTCTCTCGCTTTAAACCACCTTTATTTATGTTACATTTCTTTTTTTTTACCTATTTCTCTCACATCTCTCTCTCTTTTACCCCATCTGATTTATTTTCTATTTTTTTATATTGTGAAAGACATAAAACAATTTATTTGGTAACAATGAATGATAATTTTTTTTCTCTACATTTTAAGATCTATTTTGCTATAGTTTTGTTCGGAAAAAAACAAGAAATCTAAACATATGAAATCGAGATCGACGTGGACATGAAACCGTGGACAATTATGTGTAGACAAAATCGTGGACGTATTGTTAGTGTGGATGGTCATGTGTGGATGGTCATGTGTGGATGATCATGTGTAGATATAGTTTTTGATATTTACAAGTAGATTTCTTGTTTCACATCAAAACTATAGCAAAATGGATCTTAAAATGTTGGAAAAATAGAATTATCATATATTGTTTCAAGAAAATTATTTTATGTCTTTCACATTATAAAAAAAATAGAAAACAAATTAAGTGGGGTAAAAGAGAGAGATGTGAGAGTGATGGTTTATTGGTTTAAGGTGAGATGTAAAAGAGATAGATGTGAGAGAAAAAAAGTGCGTAAGAGAGAAAAGAGAGATGAAGAAAAAAGAAGGACAAAATTGGGTTTTCATACCCATGAACAGTACAAAAAGTGCCTCAAGATTTGAAAGTGCCTTTTTGTAACAAAAAGTGGCAAAAATGCCTTTTCGTGTAATTCACCCAGAAATTTTGACTATAAGAAACATAAAAGATTTGGAAAGTTTATAAATTTGTTTGACCCATATGCATATTCACAATCGATTTGTATATATATATATTTTTTTGGTCAACGATTTGTATATCAATTATGTGATGCTATCAAGGAAAGTATATATTAGCTCTTAATTTCCATCATTCGTTCTTCTCTCATCTATAGGAAAATCATTTATTTATGGTTTAAACATAATTATTAATTAGTTTGACTGATGAATATTTAGTTTTGTTGGATTCAAATTTGAATATGATATTGCTAAGATTCAAGATATTATTTTACGAGATTCTTTTTCATAATTCATCTTTTGCATAGTTTACATATGAAACATGATACCAAGTCAAAAAATAGTGAACATGAGACTTCAAACAAAGGGAAGGATCATGAAACATCCAATGAGTGAGAAAAGTGATATATATATAATTTGAATAACGAAAGATAATTAAATTTAATTTATTTTTATTATCTCGTTAAAAGATACAGAAAAATCATACACTTGATCCTGGGAACTTATTAATACAAAGGCTATGGAAAATATTAATGGAGTAAGCTTTGCCAGGTTCAACAATCAAGTAGCAAGGATCAGGAAGTGTTCTCACTGCTTTGCAACAATCTTCTGATATCCATTTGGTATCTGCTTCTGTCGCTAATCTCACCGCTATTAAACATCCCGGCAGCTTATCTATGGCGGTCGTTGAACAATAATTCGCATCCGCTTCAGATTGTCTGAAAATCAATGTCGAGATTAGGGCTAACAAGAAAAACATCACTTTGATTTGTTTTTGATTCATTTTTGAGAATATATAAAATAAAAATGTTTTGTAGGTTTGGATGGTATAGAGCTATATATATATACAAAAGATGTGTGAATTTTGACTATAAAAATACAAAACAAAAATGGAAAGTTTATATATTTGTTTGACCCATATGCAGATTCACAATCAATTTGTGTATCAATTATGTGATATATAGAAGATATGTGAATTTTGACTGTAAAAATACATAAAATTGGAAAGTTTATATATTTGTTTGACCCATATACATATTCACAATCAATTTGTGTATCAATTATGTGATACTATCAAGGAAAGTATACATTAGCTTTTTCCATCGTAAAAAAGTATTATTGTATTTTACTTCTTATTTTAACGATCATTTGCATAGTTTACGTAATAATATGCAATTATAATCACTTGATTTATCTTTTGCATTAGTTCATAAGAAATGCATCTAGTTGTTGTTTTTTTTTTTTTTGGCATTAGTTTATAAAAATGGATCTGGTTGTTTTTGTTGTTTTTGGGATCAAAATTTACAAATATATTCCCAACAAATGAGGAAAAATTATATTACAAGGAACACAATATATAGATGAACATGATGAGACCCTCAAACAAAGCGAAAAACCATGAAATATTCAAGAGCAAGTGAAAGGAATATGTATAATTTGAGTGACGTAAGAAACTTTAAAAGTAAAATGATTCATTTTCTTTCTTTATTATAATGTATTATTATAAACTTGGTCGAGCAGGGACCGTATTAGTACAAATGACTCTGAAGACACTAATAGGTAAAAGTCTGTCAGGATAGACATTCAAGAAGCAAGTATCAGGAAGTGTTGCGTAAACTGCTCTGCAACACTCTACTGTTAGCGATTTATAATCTCTGTCGGACGCTAATCTCAACGCATTGAAACATCCCGGCACTCTGTCTATCCTTTCTGTCGAACAATACTTGATCGGCGGAGCTGCTTCCGTTGGTCGGGAAATCAATGCCGAAATTAGGGCTAACATGAAAAACATCACTTTGGTTTGTTTTAGTTTCATCTTCTTTTTTTTGAAATGGTTCAAGAAAACAAATTGATTTTTGGGTTTGGATTGTGTGGAATCGAGATCTTTGTTTCTGTACGTGAATAAATAGAAAAGAGTTTGTACTAGTGTATTAGATGTTGTGTGTGGAATTTTCTTATATACAGAAAGATAGGTGAAGAAAGTTTGACTATAAAATTAATTTGGAAAGTTCATATACTTTTGAATATGAACCATATGCATGCCTATTAGGAGATGCACAGTCAATCTTTCTTCTCTCATATATAGGAAAATCATTGAATATGAACAAATCAATTTAAAAGTAGATATCTTCTCTAGGCATGACTAAAATGGAACCGTAACCGTATTTCGGACCGTAACNCGTAGCCTTTGAAATTAAATACAACATTACGACAACAACACTAATTCTAAGATATTGTATTTTACATTTTTTTTTTATCACCTAACCGATTAAGAAGAACACTTTCAATAATCAATATTGTATTTTACTTCTTTTTTTTTAACGATCCTTTGAATAGTTTACTTGTGACACAACACAAGGTGCAAAGCCAAAACATAGAGAGATAGTTTTGGTTTTAGGGAAAAAAAAAAAAAATCTCTTTTAGAATTGAAGACAACTTATGATACCAAACCAAATATGGGAATAAAGATTTAAATTAAGTTTTGGAATCAGGATGGAACGAACGAGTCGGCAAAAATTACATGGATTTGTAGTTTGGGTGTGACTTTATTAACAAATAACAAATACTATGAATCTTGATTAAGGCAAAAAGGCTAAAGCTATGTTCAATGAGTTATGTGCTCTCTCATTTACCCAAAGAAAACATCTACCTGCAGGCTACATATATAATGTTTATTTCCGATCAAGCTCTGCGTACCATACTTTCCATGCCTCCGTGTAATGACCAAAAAGACCAGTTAAATCTGTTTAAACAATCAGAACCAAAATTCAGTTATGTTTGCAAAAATGCCAAGAAGACCAGTTAAATCTCACAGAAGCCAAACAGAATCAAGAATGCAGGATTATTTAACATGCTTCAGTAACGATTTGAGTGTGGTTGTTACCGTGATTATAATACTGTGGTTTGTAGGTAGAAGCAAGGGCCTCGAGATCTTGTAACCTTCGTTTATTGTTGGTTCCGACATTGTTCTTCTTCTTAGATGATGCACCTGTTGGTGAGAATGGGCCAAACACATAGCTCTTTGCAGCTGGTTTCGTTTCTTGCTCAGTGTCTTCCTGATCATATTTCTTATACCCAATTTGCTTGTGGTTTGATGAACAATCTGTTTTGAATCTCTTTGTTCTCAAGTTTGTGAGATCTCTTCCAAATACCCGCTTCTTCGGTTCATTGGAGTTAAAGAAGCTTGATCCTTTTTCAATTATGCTTTTGGACCCCAACCACTTATATGCTGGTTTCCTAGTCCCTGGTATATGAGTCTGTGGGGAAAGCAACAAAAGAAACTAAAAGATGAAACATTGTAAGTTCAGGTTTATTGTAGTAGTAAAACTCTTACCTTGTCGATTAAATCCATGGAGGAAAATACATTTGCAATGTCGTCTAACTTTAGCTGTTGACCATTTACAGAAATTGGATTGGTTAATGTTTAGTATATGTTTGAGATAATCAGAGATGAGAAAATGGAGATCTAATTTACTTGTCATGTTCATTGGATCTTGAGAGTCGCTCAGCAAGGCTTTTGCTGCACTATCCAGTGTGATGAGATCATCCTGAAGAGAAGGCAGTTTATATGAGGGGTTGTGTAAGAAGCCAAATTAAGAGAGATAGTGATTCATTCACTTACCCCAGAACAAAGAAACATCTTCACAAAGTTCTGTGAGAGAAGCCAGAGAAATTCTCCTTCTTGTGGTCTGGAAAAAAAGATAATAATGTGCCTTCAAGTAAGCTCCTAACACAAATCTGCTAGAAAGAAGATGCAGAGTGAAAGAGAAGATTACCCATTTTAGAGAGTGATCATCAGGTGTTAAACTGAGGGATTCTTCTCTTTCATCATCATTTGAGACCTAGTACAAAGAATCAGAAGAAGTAACTAAGATGAGCACGAAATGGTTGTTAATGGCCCACAGGTAATATCCAACGATCACATGCCTTGTCTGAGTTGGTGATAATAGAGATACCAGACCTCTCTCTGATTCCTTCCTCCTTGTAAACAAGAAGCAAAGACTAGTTTCAAAAGCATTAATCTCCAAAATCAGATAGACATTTTCAAGTACCTTGAGTTCATCTAGAGACCGAGGAACCTCTCCAAAACCTTTCCACGAGTATTGATTCTTGGCTCTTCTTGCCACAACCTGAGTAGTAGAAATGAGGAGGCAGCAGTGTGTGTGAAATGAATGAGAAAAGAAATTTACCCCAATGCTCTCCAATACATCATACATACGACGACCTGAGAAATCGATGCAAAAACCAATTGTGCTTTGGAATCGAATGAATTTGCTTACAATTCATCTAAGCTAAAAATCAAATCACCTAATTTCCCAGCGGCATCATCGAGCCCAATCAAATCATCATCGTCGTCTCGGTTATATAGTCTCAAGAAACTGGATCGATCGTACGCAAGACATAATAGATTCAACACACAAATCCAAAGAAAATAAATATAAAATTCGAAGACATTTTGAAAATCTCTCACAGCTTTTACCAAAGGAAGCAGCGGGGAAGATTTCGAATTATGAAAAATATCAGCGGTTCATCGCTTTTGCTTGTTTTTCATTCTCAATTACTAAATTACCCTTTCTCCTATATCACTATAGACGGAGATGCGAAAGGGTAATATTTATTACACATTTTTGCGGCAAAAAGTTCGTAAATCAAATGTATAAAGAAACCATATTTTTGATATTAACACAAACAAAATAAAAGACAAACAACAACTCTATGGCTCAACGACACTCACTTGTTCCCACTCTCCATCGACAGCCTCTTTCCACACCGTAACGTTATTGTTCCCATTGGAAACAGCCAGCAAGTTCCCCGTCAACGACCACGAGACCCGCCACACCGGTGTCTTGAAATCTTTCAAAACCTTACCTTCCCATTGCTCTCCTTCTTTCCCTATTGTCCATATGATCACATTCCCATCTTCTGAACCACTCGCTATGGTTGACTTTGGGAGACCTAAGTTTGGTGCCCAAGCCACGTCACGTACCCAATCCGTGTGCTTGTGAAGGGCCGGGAAACAATCCATTTTCCACGACCCGTTGCCGAATTTCCACACTTTCACCGTACTATCACATCCCCCCGATGCTAATTTGTAAACCGGTTCTTGCATACCGGAGCTAACGAGTGCGCCTGGTTCTGTGGCTGGTGCCCATGAGACTGAAGTAACTCCAACCGGGTGTGCTTGGTCTATCTTTGTAGTGTCCCAACCACCATCGGCTCTAGCTGAGAAAACCGATATGTTTCCATCGGATGCCCCACAGGCTAAGGAGAGTCCGAGCTCATGAGGAGCCCAAGCGATAGAGTTGACTGATACTTTGTGGTCTGTGAAGACATGGGCCAGTGTCCATTCGTTTTGGTTACCTTCCTTCCATACTATGATTTGGCCATCATAGGAACATGAAGCGAGAA
Organism: Eutrema yunnanense; assembly: GCA_002933935.1. Lineage (NCBI taxonomy): Eukaryota > Viridiplantae > Streptophyta > Magnoliopsida > Brassicales > Brassicaceae > Eutrema > Eutrema yunnanense. Next base: position 179,769 of record PKML01057031.1, on the reverse strand, counting down.
GAGAACCAAACTTTGGGTGCGCCCAAGCGACTTGCCAGACCGGACCCCGGTGACCGGTTAAGGTAGCTAGCTGCTGAGATCCGCCACTGTTGCTTACTCCGGTTATCTTGATAGTGCAGTCTGACGAAGCAGTTGCTACTCGCTTTCCATAGTAATCCATGACCACATCATGGACAATGTCGCTATGACCCGTTTCAATCTTCTGGGGAGGCATGTTTACCTGTTGTTGTAATGTGGATTAATCAGAAATTCGGTGTGGCAACAAATATGATAACAATAGAATGGCCTTTAAGCTTCAGTAAGGATACGATAGAAACAAAACTATGCAATTCAAATCAATAAGGAACACAAGCATGAGAATATTAATCCTTTTCATTCCGATCAGATGTTCAGATGATACAATACAAAAAAAAAGAGAATGGTTTAATAACAATCAACTAATGATCACAGCCGAGACATGTAAGCACACGGATGATCTACATGAACAGGAAAAGAAAAAAAGCATGTTTCATAGTCATAGACAGAGCAGAAAGCATGAATCGATCTATTTTCGGAATGAAGCATTTAATCAACACACAATCACCATAGACCATTCAACATCGCAATGAGTAAATCAAACATAAGTTCCGGAAGAAAAACAAATAGCAAACGAGTCCAAGTAAATTCTAACAAGAGCAAAAAGAGAATTCGAAATCGTAAAACTCCATACATAACCAAGCTCAATCTAAGAAAAATCTAGGGAAAATCATCGGAAGATCAAACTGAACTGAGTTTCGAGAGACGTCGGAGAAAACTCACAGACAAGGGAATGAAACAGAGGAGATACGAACCAAATCGTAACGGAGTTTTCTTCTTGTCCAAAACTCAGATCTGCCTAAAGGAGGAGAGCGGAAAGTAAAAAACGAAGAAGAGAATGTCTTCCTTATTACCGATTCTACCCCTGCCTACGAAATGACAATAGTACCACCACGAATTAACCCCCAAAACCAAATAATTGAGAGCAAATAAAAACAAAAGTTCACCAAATACGACGTAGTTTTGACGTAGGTTAAAAGTTAAAAACTCCTGAAATTACCGCAGAAATGGATTAATAATAATAATGGGATGTCTTCATCAACCGTCTATGTAATTTGAATTCTAGAAAGACAATACCCTACAATAATAAAGAATATGAAATGTTCAAAAAAAATAATATAATTAAATTAATAATAAGGAAGAAAATGAAGTTTCGAAAGTAAATAGGTTTTTTTTTTTTTTTTTTTTTT
>PKML01057031.1:139648-171964 GCA_002933935.1 Eutrema yunnanense | reverse complement strand
TGAATTGAAAATTAAGTTTGTTATCTAACATAACACCAAATGATGTCAAATTAGTGTCTAATGTTTAATATATATTATTATATTTTCTGTAACCGCAAAATAAATTATTAAGTCAAACTCTAGACTATAAGCAATACTAATCACGAAAATGAAACCTCACACCAAACTCTTGATTATAAAATGATTTTATTTTTATTAAAACAAGAACAATACGTGAAATAATACCCTTTAACAAGAAAAAAATACAATACGTGAAATGAATATTATAGAAATTATTAGTCAAAACAAAAATATTATAGAAATTATAAACAGATAATAAACAAGATATAAATTTGGAAAAGGAAACAACAGGTGTAAAAATAGAAAATAATTTTCTGAAAAAAAAAGAAAAGAAAAGAAAACCACGAAAATTGGAAAAAGCGAAAGTGAAGAAAATACAGAAAAAGAAATCAATATACGCCAAATATAAATGAAAGGAAGATAACTTTAATTATTGTTACTTCTTTTTCATATCAGTACGTATAAGGATGAGTTCAATCTAGTAGATAGCAAAGCTAAGTGATAGATGGTCCATATTTTTAACGATTGCATTATTTATTCGTATTTATGTTTATTCAAACACATTTCTTTTTATCTTTACGTGTTCCACTCTCCGTTTAACTAATTAAAAGGGTGTTGAAATTTTTTAAAAAATATATATAATATAAAAAGGTGTGATCTAGTATTAGTTCAAAGGGGTTAGTTCTATTGAGCCTCGAGCTCAAACTTTTAAATCAGAATATCGAATGACTGATTTTGAGTACTAGGAAAGATTATGGACAGAAAGTTTGAAATTTTTATGGTTCGTAAAAAAAAAAACTAAAAAACATAATAAAACTTAGTATCACTAATTTAAATTTCCAATAATAACACAAATACAATATTATAATAACTCAAAATTTATTTTTAATAAAAGAATAAAAAAATCATAAATAAAAAATAAAAAACCAAATATAATATTATATGTATACACATAGTGAACACACACGTCCACCCATCTGTACATATATATATGCATACATGTAGGTCTGAAGACAAAGATATAAAGTTTCCAAATATGGTAATTAATCTCTGAATATAAATAGAAGGTTTCACACACCCAAAAAGATTATGATTTTAAACCTTTATAAATACGAAAATAAATCGCACAAATCATCAACAATCACCTTATAATCCTCTACTCTCCTACATACAAATAACCAAATCTCCCTCTCTCTCTCTCTCTCTCTCTCTACACACAGACAATAAACACATAAAGACAGCCTCTAATGGATTTAGAACAGAAGACAAGAGGACTTGGCAAGTCATGTGCCCTTCTCATAGGTAAATAAAATTTCTCTCTCCTTTTTGTTTGTTTCAAGATTCAAACTTCACTGAAACTAAAGATTGAATTTTGTTTTATATATAATGCTTTTGTGTATATATAGTGATTGCGGGAATGGAGAGATATGCATTCAAAGGAGTTGCATCAAACTTAGTGACATATCTAACAGATGTAGTGAAGATGAGTAATTCAAGAGCAGCTAAGACAGTCAACACTTGGGCTGGTTTCACTTCTATGTTGCCTCTCTTCTCTGCTCCTTTGGCTGATGCGTATTGGGACAGATTCTTCACTATCCTCGTTTCTTCTTCTGTATACTTTGTGGTAAGAATCTCTTACATTAAACAATATCTATGTACATATTTGTGTAAGTGTATGTTGAAACACTCTTGAAGTGTATAAATGTTTTTTTTTTGTTTGGTAAAGAAGTGTATAAATGTTAAAACTCTCTTCCACCTAAAAAATGCGGTTTAATTAGGCAATGAGATTTAGGTATTGGGTCATCTTCCGACTAGCGTTTTTTGGTATTTATCTAATTTTGAAACTGTTTTGCTAATGAAATTGATTATATGTTGATAGTGTTTGGTCTCATACATGCCTATACGTATATGCTTAATGAGTCATGACGTGACCAAATGATGGTGGGCATTAAGTATTACTAGACAAAATGGTTTAGACGGTCTAAGATAAAACTTAGGTGTCCGATTTAAGGAAGTGACTATATGTACCAAGTAGTGTTTGAAAAAAAGGGTTTAGACTATCTTAAATAGTAAAAGATTAGATATTGGGTCACTGTCCGATTAGAGTTTTCTTTAACCACTAATGGTGTTTAAATATATATATGTCTTCTCCCTTTTATAATTGGGTTGATAATGGAATTTCGATTATAATGTTGATAGTGCTCATAATGGGTCTTATCGGATCTTATAGGCAAAAAGCTAGCTTAGTGGAAAATTTGAATTTTTCTCTTTGTTACATACCTAATTATTATCTCTATTATTACAAAGGGACTAGTGGGATTGACATGGACGGCATTTGCTGGGTCACGTTCAGCTACTAAGACAATCTCTACTTATTTTCTCTACTCTTCACTATGTCTCGTCTCAATCGGGTTAGGCGTCTTAAACCCTTCTCTTCAAGCCTTTGGTGCGGACCAGCTTGACCACGACCTCGATAAGGATTCCGAGCTTCCCTCGGGTGATCAAAAGGACGCTAAAGCTACCAGAAAGACTCAATTTTTCCAATGGTGGTACTTTGGTGTCTGCACCGGAAGCCTTATGGGTGTCACAGTGATGGCTTATATTCAAGACACTTTTGGTTGGGTCCTCGGTTTCGCTATACCCGGAATCGCGATGTTCCTGTTGATCTTGTTGTTCTTGTCGGGTTGCGGAATCTATGTTTATGGTCCTGGTGCCGGTTTGAAGATGAAAACAACCGCTACACCTTTTGAGAAGATCCTTAAATTCATCAAAGGGAGAGTAGTGAAGAAGCAGAGAAGCAAGTATACACTTGCAGATGCGGAAGATTTGGATGCTAAGGAGCTAGAGTGAGTCCTAAAAATCTGCGATATTTCATGAAGTCTTTAAAAGTTTTTAGTGACTTACGATGACCGGCTCTTGCTCTCTGTTTCTTGTTTATGTAGGCTACAAGAGAGGCCTCTCTGTAAATGTGATAACACTGAGGCCGAAGACATTGAGATTGCTTCAACAACCGCCCAGAAATTGGTTGATGAAAGTTCGAAAACGGTTTTCTCTGGACTTGATAACGTCAAGTTAGTGCTTCACCTTTTGCCCATATGGACGATGCTTCTCATGTTTGCGGTTATCTTCCAGCAACCAGCGACCTTTTTCACCAAACAAGGTATGACTATGAAGCGAAACATCGGGTCAAGCTTCAAAATTCCCCCCGCAACCCTGCAGAGCACGATTACGTTGTCCATAATCCTTCTTATGCCGTTGTACGACAAGATTTTGATCCCTGTCACCAAAAGAATCAAGAACAATGGTAAAGGTATCTCCGTGATGGAGAGAATGGGAGTTGGAATGTTCCTATCAATCATTGCCATTGTTATCGCGGCAATAGTTGAAAGGAAAAGACTAGACATGAGCCAAAAGATGAAGACTTTACCTGATTATGATCCAGAAACTGTCCCACTGAGCATCTTCTGGCTGCTACCTCAGTATATCCTCTTGGGAATCTCGGATATATTCACAGTCGTTGGGATGCAAGAGTTTTTCTACAGCGAGGTTCCGGTTAGAATGAGAACAATGGGATTTGCTCTCTACACAAGTGTCTTTGGTGTTGGAAGCTTTGTGAGCGCCGCACTGATCTCAATTGTTGAGGCTTACTCGAGCTCAACAGGTGAACGCCAAAACTGGTTTGCAGATGATATGTCGGAAGCTCGGCTTGACAAATACTACTGGCTTCTTGCTCTTACAAGTACAGTAAGCTTTGTGGTCTACATAGTTCTATGCAAGTATTTCAAGAGTAGTAGTGATCAAGACGGTGAAGAAGAAGAAAAAGCCCCTAAATGAGAGAAGAACACTTTCGATTTCTTTGACACAGTCGACTTAAACTAACCGTTTACCACAAGATTCCAGGAATGATCTAACTTGTAGTAGCTTAAGAACTAACTAGCAAACCTTAAGGAGGAAGAAAAATTTTCTCTACGAGATTTATTCATAAAGAAATTTTATCTGTTACAAATGCAAGAGATTCAACATTATCGTTTCGTGTGTTTGGTTACATATCATCATCAATCTTCCCATCGACCAACAACATTTCTATTAATCGACAGAAACGAAACCAAAAAGAAAAAGTCTTAAACTTTGATTTATACCTTTAAGCGTGTGAGCTGATTCCATTAAGACCAGCTTCTTTAGCTACGCTGCTAGCTTCTCGAATCTCGTCTTCTTCATCAGAATCGAGAGTGAAAGTACTTAAGTTCTCCATCTCAGCTCCGAGAGGCCGATATTTTGAGTGATCTTCACGGAGATAACCTTTCTTGTTTGCAACAACAGAGAACAAACCAGTAGCTAAAACCACCATAAGAGCCAAATGACAGTTAAACTGAAGAGTTGCTACTGCTTTTGCTCGGTGATAATCACTGTGTCCTTTGCACTTGATCGTGAAATTGCCTCTGCTCTTCCCGTGGAATGTGCAATTATTAGTGATCAAATCGGTGAAAAACGACAGACCCATTTGCAGAAACCATGTCCCTTGCAGAATCAGACCGATCCCGCGACCTAATTTCGCGAATCGGCGAGTGTTTGCGTCGGATTTCAGCTCAAAAATGGTGGAGAACACGCAGATCGCGATGGGCACGAGCATGAGATCGTAGTAGCGATTCTCAATTCCAGATGTATCCTTCTTTTGCAGGTAAAACATCAAGAACTCCTCGATGAAGCCAAAGAGAAGCACCAAACTCGTAATCGAAGATGGAAGAGAAACAAACACTGCGTTCTTGGAGTTGACCAGATAGGTCAGAATGGCGTACACTAGGAATAAAACTGCGACCGCCAGGATCTGTAACTGGAGCATCGACCCGACCCGATCTCGGGATCCGATTGAGCTGAAGAAGGAAAAAATCGAGTTGGCAATAAACAGAGACGAAAGCAAAGCTACGGGGATGGAAGACGATCCAACAGATTTGGGTGGAGACGGTGTGATCTGAGCCATAGGGGAAGATGGATTCGGATCCAGGTTGGATGAGTCGAGTGACTCCCACGCGCCGATTACTGCAAACCCGCCGCCGGCGACGGCGTAACTTAGGATACCCATGAGTTCGGTTCCCAGAAATTCACAATCTTCGTCGATCTACGCGAACCTGGCTTTACTTCTTTCGAGGAAATTTGGAATTTTCCGCCATTGAAGCTTAACAGAAAGGTCGACTACCTCTCCTGGTACACCGGAATGACCCGACCCGAATAACCAAATTTTGAGATAGGCTGGTGGCCCAATAACTCATTGTGGGTCCATTGGGTCTTCATGTACATATACACACGTGACAATCACGTGCCTGTGGATATAATCTCGGGGCGTGAGTGAGTGTGCTTCGCTTCGTCTGTGGGTGGAGAAATGTTGCTTCCTCCTCCTCTGTATTATCAACCATTGATAGTACCTCCCAGAACCTTACCCGATCGAATTTTCCCGCCATTCCTGGTTCCTAAAACCCTAATTTCGCGCTGCAATGTTCGTCGAGCGAACTCCGTCGTCCGTATCTCTGCCTCCGACCGAAGAACTCTTTCCCAATCCGCCATCCAGAGAATCGCTGATAAGCTTCGTAGCCTTGGGTTCGCGGAAGAGAAGCATGATTCGCCGACTACGAAAATCACGCCCGGAGAGATATTCGTTCCGTTGCCTAACCAGCTTCCGATTCACCGGGTCGGGCACACGATTGACACAAGCTGGAGCACGCCCAGTTACCCGGTTCCGAAGCCCGGGTCGGGTACTGCGATTTCCAGGTACCATGAGTTGAAGAGAGTGTGGAAGAAGGAAAAGGAGGTGGAGAGGAAGAATGAGGAGAAGGTCCCGTCGTTGGCGGAATTGACATTGCCGCCGGCGGAGCTGAGGCGGTTGAGGTCGGCTGGGATTAGGTTGACGAAGAAGCTTAAGATTGGCAAGGCCGGGATTACCGAAGGGATCGTGAATGGGATTCACGAGAGATGGAGGACAACCGAGGTTGTGAAGATTTTCTGCGAGGATATTTCCAGGATGAACATGAAACGAACCCATGACGTCTTGGAGGTGTGTAAACGTTTACCGCCTCTTTAGGTTCGATTTCTCTGTGTTTCGAAATCAGGAATTTCACAGATTACACCAAAAAAGTTTTGATTGATTTTGCGGAAGCCAATGTGTAAGATTTGGCTTCTGACTCAAACTTCAATCGAAATCTATGGAAATCTATGAATATGCCCTTACTCATACTAAAATTACATTAGACTGATAGTGTTCATATTATTTCGCAGACTAAAACTGGAGGCTTAGTCATTTGGAGATCTGGAAGCAAAATTTTGTTGTATAGAGGTGTAAATTATCAGTACCCTTATTTCGTGTCTGATCAGAATTTGGCACATGATTCTTCTGTGGAAACTGCTTCAGGGGCATCATCTATGAATCAGCGAGTGGTTGATAGTAGAGAGAAAAAGAGTACTGCACAATCTTCTCCCACGAGTATTACTAATAAAATGATTAAACCCTTGTTAATACAAGGCGTTGGTTCTCCGGATAAGGTTCGGTTTCAGCTACCCGGGGAAGTACAGCTAGTAGAAGAAGCAGACCGCTTGCTGGAAGGATTGGGTCCAAGATTCACTGACTGGTGGGCATATGATCCCCTTCCAGTAGATGCTGATCTTCTGCCAGCCATAGTACCTGAGTACAGGAGACCATTTCGTCTTCTCCCATATGGCGTGAGTCCAAAACTAACCGATGATGAAATGACCACTATAAGGAGACTTGGTCGACCACTCCCTTGTCATTTTGCGTTAGGTAAGCTTGTTTTCACCTGATTATATCTTCTTTTAGACACTGAAGATTGTTGGCTTATTCTGGCTTACCTTTTCCGCGACTTTCCAGGTAGAAATAGGAATTTGCAGGGACTAGCTGTTGCAATTGTCAAGCTTTGGGAGAAATGTGAGGTTGTCAAGATAGCAGTGAAGAGAGGAGTGCAGAACACAAATAGCGAGCTGATGGCCGAAGAGCTGAAGGTTGCTCGCTTACTTTTAATTGGTCAAAGTATCAAACTGTTTGTGGCTCTGTTTGCCAACAATAGGAAATTATGCCCTTTGGAGCCCAATATAACTGAAGATATCTACTGATGAGACAGATATATATGTCTGTTGCAGTGGTTGACTGGAGGGACTCTCATATCTCGGGATAAAGATTTCATTGTCTTGTACAGAGGAAAGGATTTCCTACCATCTGCAGTTTCTTCTGCAATAGAAGAGAGGAGAAGGCAAACAATGATCATGGAGAAATCAAGCGTGCACGGTAATAAGCTGACTGAATACGAAAAAGAAATAAAACCTCAGGCTGCTACAGACGACACTGAACCAGAAGCTGAGTATAAGAAGGATCATATGCAAACCCATCAAATGAAACCAAGACAGCGGAAATCTCCTGAGGCTATCCTTGAAAGAACTAGTATCAAGTTGTCCATGGTATGCCCTAACGGACGTGTTATACTTGAGTCCATTGGGTTTGCAGGACCTTTTTAGTTGTCAATGATTAGTTTTCTCTTTAGGCGTTAGAAAAGAAAGCAAATGCAGAAAAAATTCTGGCGGAGCTGGAGAATAGAGAGAGTCCTCAGCAGTCTGATATCGACAAGGAGGGTATTACTGATGACGAAAAGTACATGCTACGGAAAATTGGCTTGAAAATGAAGCCTTTCCTTTTACTGGGTAAATAACTGTTATTCCTCTTTTCCACTAGTCTGCTCCTTTTTTCATGTAAATATGTGTGCTAAATGAGTAACTGTCATGGACTCATCTCTTTGACATGTTATGTGTTAATCTGTTCCGTTCTGACATATCTTGTTATGCTCTCAAGGTAGACGAGGCGTCTTTGATGGAACAATAGAGAACATGCATCTTCACTGGAAATATAGGGAACTTGTGAAGATTATTTGTAATGAACAGAGCATTGAAGCTGCTAGCGAAGTAGCAGAAATCTTGGAAGGAGAAAGTGGTGGCATACTAGTTGCTGTGGAGATGGTGAGTAAGGGCTATGCAATTATTGTGTATCGTGGCAAGAATTATGAGCGTCCTCCATGTCTACGACCTCAAACACTTCTCAGTAAGAGAGAGGCACTGAAGCGATCTGTGGAGGCACAACGTCGAAAGGTAAGAGAAAGTCGCAAACAAATCCTTGAGCTTACGAAATTGTTCATGAAGCTCTAAGAAAAGATCTTATCTGGTAACTTCAAATTGATTTTGTGAATTCCTCACGTGAATTTTTAACTGTTTTTTCTGCTCAAACTACTGCAGTCATTAAAGCTGCATGTGCTGAAACTTTCCAACAACATTGATGAATTGAACCGTCAGTTGGTAAGTCATATGTGTTGCTCAGATTGATTTGCTTAAACAATCCTCGAAGATGGTCGTAACATTTGAAATGCTGGTTGAGGGGCAGGTCGAGGACAGTGCGACCAACGAAACGTGGTCAGATGGGGAATCAAGTAACAGAATGGTAAATTATTACAGTTTCAGTAAACTCATGTCAGTTCTTGATGCTATACCTATGCTTCTGTGATTTTCTCAATTCTCCATGTTGTTGTAGTTCCAAGAAGAAACAGCAAATCCGCAAATTGAACTCGGATATTCTTCTGACCCAACAGTTCCTTCCTCTGGTGAAGAGAGCTGGGAGGTAAGATTCTTAGCTCCTACTCTTGCATATGGCTCTAATGCATATATATTTATATGCCCGGTAGCTTGGCATCTACTAAAAAGCTAGCATCAAGTAAATTTGAATATTAATACAATCTCCGGATTACTGAAATGTGAGCCTGAATTCTGAGACGGCGGTGGTGAATATTTTTCTAAGGATGACAGCGAAGATGAAGTAAACCAATATACTACGAGCAGTCATGAGTATCAGGAAGATGAATCTGGATCTTCACAGAGACATGGTAACTCTCTCGATTCAACTGCAATACTTGGAGAAACCGGTTTTGCCCAGGCTTCTTCATTTCATGATAGATCCATGGTAATGTCTAAAAATCTTCTCTTTCCTCTTTGGCCCTATGAGTGCGATATCTAATTAGTTACCCTTTTTTTTTTGCGGAATTTAGCCGCGCAACAGCTGCCTAAATGCTGAGCAGAAGGTACCAACTGGACAAGAACTGGGACCCTCAACTGGAAATGGCTCACGAATCTCAGCTCAGACAGAAAGCAAAAGCGAAAATGATGGGTTGGTTGCAGATCTGTCCAATAGAGAAAGGCTCATTCTGAGAAAACAAGCTCTTAAGATGAAGAAGCGCCCACCCTTTGCAGTAGGTTAGAAGAAACCACTTAATTTCATATCTTAAATCCAATACTTTCAGCTCATCACACTAACAGTTTTCGAATTTTCAATTTTGTAGGAAGAAGTAACGTTGTAACGGGTATAGCGAAAACACTGAAGATGCATTTTGAGAGAAACCCTCTAGCAATCGTAAACGTCAAAGGGAGAGCCAAGGGAACATCTGTCCAGGAAGTCATCGCAAAGCTCAAGGTAGAAGTTAAAAGCCAAGCATTAGTTGTTGAAGCGTTTTAAAAAGAATATATAAAATATGCAGGAAGAAACAGGAGCAGTTCTGGTGTCGCAGGAGCCAAGTAAAGTGATACTTTACAGAGGTTGGGGAGCAGAAGAAGAAATGAAAAGCTTCTACCCAAATAACAATGTAAAAAACTCCATAAATCTAACAACAAGGTTTGTTAATGATCCTCCTCCTGTGTCTCCTGCACTCATTCAAGCCATAAAACTTGAATGTGGATTGCAATAACGTTTCTCTACTCTTAATTATACTATATAGTTTCACTCTTTTTAAAATTATTATATTGACTAGTATGTATATCAGCTAAATAATTTCAGATGAAGCCATAGGGATCCAAAGGATTTTCTATGAACCTATCTTCTCCATTTCTGACCGTTGAATCTTATTTAATTCGTTTAAGGAGGAAAAGCTTTTAAACTACAAGTTTCAGTAAACTCATGTCAGTTTTTCTGTGATTTTTTCAATTCTCTATATTGTTGTAGTTCCAATAAATAAATAAAAAATCAAATTCACCAAGTCTTTGAAAAAAGACTCCAAAATATTAATATTGTTGTAGGTCGAAGAAGCTTAATTCTATAAATTAAAAAGCGTTCATGGCCCAAACAAACAACAAAGTTTCTTCCACAATCAATAAACGCGTTCACTTTTTTCACCTTCTAATATTTTCCGTTTCTCGTTTCTCAGACCACAAAATGTTTGAATATATTAATCTATCAAATGCGTACTCTAAAACTTGAAAAGAGAAATATTGAAAGAACAGTAAAACTACAAATTTCTCAAGAACTCGTAAGTGATCGAAACAAAAACTTCATATTCGTAGAGCAAATGATATCATGTAATTTCCCTAATCGAACGGCTCTAACTAAGATTTGATTTGCTACATTCTGTCATAAATCTCTCTCTCTCTCTATCAGAGAGTTTTGAGAGAAGGGGAGGTTGAGAGCGGCTTAACTCGGATGGTTCTGGTGTAGAGGTTTGTGAGCGCAAAGAGTAAAAGCACAAAGACCACTTGAGCACTCACAATCCCAAAATGGCTTATACTGTTCCCTATTTCCATCCAGCTTCCTGTGTTTCTCACCTGCATTATTATTATTTTCCATCCAAAACAAATACTCTTAGTAATTAAAATCTCTATTCCTGCTTCAGCAAGAATATTATGCACCATTTAGTGTAGCTAATAATAAAAAGAGTAAAGCAAGCTCGGTACGAAAAGGTATAAAGCAAATGCTTTGATGCTATGAATATTTTGGGTCGTGCGTTACTTACCAGGAAGAAGAAATGTATCGTCATTATGTCTGAAAACAAGATCACAAGGAAGTAACATCCCAGTCTTGGCACTCTCACTAATTTCGTTATTGCACTGAACACACATCTGCAATTTATGAGTAGTTAAAAGAATAAACAAGAACGTTAAACAGAGAGACAAGATAAAAACAGAGAGTCTAACTTTTATACTAGTGATTACTGAGTTTGGATTAGCATTTATTATACTCACATGACAAGCATGAACGGTATAAAGAGCTTGAATATTAGAAGAGCTGCCATCAGAAAGGGCTGTAGAGAGGCAAAGGTTCACATAAGACTATGTAGAATCACACATTGTAAGAAAAAGGCCACGATTAGATTCTTCTAGATGTTTCATATACTCACGCTGAAGACTGTGATGAACCGATATACAGATGATATCTCAAAACTCGCTATACTCGCAAAATTCCCAGTTCCGAAGAAAGCAACATTGAATAAAACCATCTACAGAACACAAGCCAAAACCAAATTATATACCTGCTATTTTGTTCAAATGTAACAGAGCTCTTAACCTCGCATCGTCAAAGGACCAAGGAAAGGGAGAAGATGACTTACAAAAATCAAAGGAATCCGCACATCAGATAGCTGCAAGTATCTCTCGTGGCTTCCGATTGTGACGTGTTCCTCTGTGTTTTGTTCTGATAGAGATGAATCTTTAACTTTGCTAGAATGATGAGAAGCGTTCTCAAACAATATCCATGCCATAAGTACGACGGCAAGAGCACTGTAAAATACAGCTTCATACCTGCAAACAAATCCTGGAAACATGAGAACAGAACACTAATCCATATAACCAGTGAACTCTCATTTATAGCCACGTCTTGTAAAGAGACATACCCAATAGACAGAAGAAGGAATGGAGGCGCAAAACCAAGAAATATTGAACTTAATCGTGAAAGGATGCCATTTCCTGAAAACAGCGGAAGAACCATTGAAGAACCTGCAAAGACAGAAGACGATCAAAAACAACAATAAGTTATACACAAAGAAACACATTATGCAAACAGAACAGAGGTCTGAGGATATACCAGCAACTAACCAGTTTATGAACTGGTGTGACGAATGTAGTTCTTGATTCTGTGTTCGGTGCTTTGTCGATAGAAACACCATCACCGACGAAACTCCAACCAAAAGAATCTATTTCCATTTGCACCATGAAAAGGTGATCTATTAGGCTTAGAACCAAAATCTTAAGTTTTAAATGTAGAATATGGTTTATACCTGTATGCAATATAGCATGGAGCACATCGGCTTCCTGCTTTCATAAAAAGTGATACTCTGCCAAAATTTGTTCCCTTCTGCATGTGTGTCTAGCCACTTCGCAGCAAGGCTTACTACTATGATGATAGCTCCACTTATAACTCTGCAACCAACAGATAGTGCCAACATGAAACAGTGGCGATTTTACAATGTAGAAATTGACGTTAGAGAGCAAANAAGACAGAAGACGATCAAAAACAACAATAAGTTATACACAAAGAAACACATTATGCAAACAGAACAGAGGTCTGAGGATATACCAGCAACTAACCAGTTTATGAACTGGTGTGACGAATGTAGTTCTTGATTCTGTGTTCGGTGCTTTGTCGACAGAAACACCATCACCGACGAAACTCCAACCAAAAGAATCTATTTCCATTTGCACCATGAAAAGGTGATCTATTAGGCTTAGAACCAAAATCTTAAGTTTTAAATGTAGAATATGGTTTATACCTGTATGCAATATAGCATGGAGCACATCGGCTTCCTGCTTTCATAAAAAGTGATACTCTGCCAAAATTTGTTCCCTTCTGCATGTGTGTCTAGCCACTTCGCAGCAAGGCTTACTACTATGATGATAGCTCCACTTATAACTCTGCAACCAACAGATAGTGCCAACATGAAACAGTGGCGATTTTACAATGTAGAAATTGACGTTAGAGAGCAAAGAGCTTATGCTGTGTTCAACATAATTTCTATCTTTTTTATTCCCGTGAATGGTAGTGAAGCCTTCTTTTAGATGAGTTGCACCTCAAAATTTACCAGATCTTCTAAGTAATAAATTATGTTTCTGTATCATGTAAACCACAAAACACAGGAAAAATAATCAGTGGAAACCTCACACAAGGGCGAGAAAAGGGACTTACACTAGGTTATTATTATCAGGAATTTCAGCTGGCATCAGAGTGAAGACAGACAGGAACCAACAAGAAATACAGACAAAAAATGGTATCCCAGATCTCCATGGAATTGAAATGTGCAGCAAAATCGAAGCCACAAAACCTGCTATCAAGAAAAACCAAGTGTAAAGCTTTCTCTCAGTGAAGCTATGAACCTGCAAGAGGTTGAAAGAACAAACGATCAGGGCAATATAAGTCTCCGACATCAGTAAAAGATGACCATTCAATTACACATACCAATAATTCCACAACGACAACTGATACAGCTGCAGCGAATAGAAGTTTGATGAAGTAGCCAGCCTTCCTCTCTCTCAGATATCTCCACAATCCTCTTATTAACCGATATTCACTAAAAATCTGTGTCCATAGAAATACTGTCATTCCAATATATGCATGGTAAAGAGGGGGAGAGTGCTCCACCAAATTTAGCACAGAGAGAATTGCCATAAGTAGACAGCCTGATAAATATACCTGCGTCAGAATAACCAAAATATATGAGATAGGCGGAAATTTCACATAAAAAGTACAGATGCTTAACAATAACAAAGAAACCATGCTTAACCAAGAAAACAAGGAGAACAACTAAAAAAGAAGAGTAATGCTTGTCAAAGTGAAGATTGAAGCGTATAAGCTTATATCTGCATTACTTTTCCAGAGTCCTTTTTCTGCACAGATAAATGTCCTTTCCTGGACAAATCTCCTGATAGTGAACTATAACATTGCAGGACATGCAGGGCAAGTACGATCATCCATCCAGTGTATCCAAGGGTAATAACAGTCATCAGCATTAGCCAGTCATACGTTTGGAAATAATGAAGGCCCTCAAGTGACAAGTTTCTGAGGTCCACAGCCAATTTCATTGCAGCTTTATAACGTTTGGAAGAAATTAACTCATCAATCTGACTCAGCGATGGGGAATGGTCGACCAACGGCTTGAATGGCTTGAAAAATAAGGAATTTGACCTTTTTATATCTGATTTTGTCAAGGAGACCATACCCAAGACAAAAAAAAGGCATAAATAATGCTAAGAAACAAAATCCAAACACAGTAGAAGAAATTGATTGAACTGTGAATATGAATAACGATACTTTTTCGACCAGTATAAGAATACTGTACCATAACATGAACAATGTCAAAAGCTCGAAAGCCGAGAACGGCATAAGAATGAGAAGAGATGCTAGGATACAAAATTCTAGACTTCAGAGCAAAAGTTAAGCTAGGATTAGACAGTCAGCAAAAGGATACGTGATTTACGAAGAAGCTGATTAAGGATTTGTTTGGTGTTGGCAAGCACAGCTTCGACTTCTTCTGCCTAAGAATGCATAGATAATAAAGCACCATAAGTCTCGACCTCCCAGCCATGTTCTATTTAAACTACTTATATTCCTATTCCTATTTTAAACCATTTCCCTATTGAGTTTTGACCTCTCACCCATGAACACTCAATAAAGAACTGGAATTTTAAGAAAGAAATGTAGCATTAACAAACACCTAATCTCTTTCAAAAGACACACACGAAGAGTTCATATCAAGCATGAAAACATACCTCATCCAACTTCATATAACCAAGTGGTAGGTTTCCCACAGAGTTCACTGGGCATGGCAAACCCAAGA
Source organism: Eutrema yunnanense (assembly GCA_002933935.1). NCBI lineage: Eukaryota > Viridiplantae > Streptophyta > Magnoliopsida > Brassicales > Brassicaceae > Eutrema > Eutrema yunnanense. Next base: position 157,274 of record PKML01057031.1, on the reverse strand, counting down.
GCGTTGACTACAGATAGTAACAAAAAGTGTGACCAAAGAACTCGAAAAACAGATTCACAGTTTAGTTGTTTAATTGAGGGGATATAAAAAATGAGGGCGGAGTCCAACCATAAATGGTGCTATGTCAGCTTGGTTGACATCTACTCTCTCAACACGATTAAGGCCCCACTCATAAGGTGTGGGCATATCATGTGCATGCTTGTCAACAAATCTAGTAACAGAATCAGAGTGACTGTTTCCAGTTGCTGGTTTGGGATATTTAATCCCAGCTCCCCAAGCAACTAATGGGGTATCAGTATTTGTAGGATGCCCATCTCCATGACTTCCTATACGTAAAAACAGGTGCATAATAGCATCATTGCCATGTTATTTTTTGGGGGGTCAACATAGCATCATTAGCTCAAAATGAAACAAAGAAAATTAGATGGAAGGTGCAGTGAAAACCTAACCAGATAGCTACGAGAAGATTAGGGATCATTCCATATATCACACGAAGTTTGAAAGGCAAATGCAAGGCAGGAATAAATGGCGACTTGAGAAAACAGCTGTAGTTGAATTAACATATAAACCCCAAAACATGTCATCTTAATATCATAAACTATCCTATGAAACAATCTAAACAAATGATAAACAAAGATTTTACTCCATAGCAGTATACTCTACTCAAACCGGCTCCCAAATCGTAGTAGCCTAACAACCCATTAAGCCCTAGAGGAGCGTTAATTAATGAAAAAGTTCAAAATAAACAGAAAGACACATGCATAAGCAGACCTTTGTCGCTCATCCCATGATCAGCAGTAAAGATGTAAGAAGTGCGATTGTCTCTGTAGTAATCCTCCAAGAGATGGTAGACCCTTTGAGCTATATTATCAACAACTTTGACATTGTTGAGATAGATTGATGAGTATGGCCTATGTGCATGACCGTTGGAATCGCAACCAAGAAGGTGCAGAAATACAACAAGTTTGTCCTGGTGGAGCAGCTCTTTCAACTTTGGATCTGCGTGAGACCTATTCAGAAGGCTCTCAAATTGATCAAAAGACCACTCGTCCAAAAAGGAGGCATCTACACCAAGAAACAACATATCAGTTCATTCTAGTGATTTTAAAAACAAAAAAAAAAACTTGATATGGCATACGAGGCTTCATTTTCAAACTAGAAAAGGAACCTGTTGCAAAGTCTTCATACTCGTGCGGATAAGAATTCCAGGTGCTGTGAGGTAATGCACTGCAGAATATAGGAATAATATCCGGACTCCCATAAGCAAATGTATGCCTGCTCCGGTTAAAAACAGAATCAAATTCAACAGGATTAGCTTTCCATCCTGCAAACACACAGTATTATGATTTTTACAAAAACTCCAAAGCTGAAAAAAAGAGCATAAAATAGAGAGTGGCGAAGAAGAAGAAGAGAACCTTTTGTGACAGCACTAGGATCTTCATAGAATCCAGCAATAATGGCAACATGGCCAGGTCTAGACTCTGTGGGAGGACGAGCATGGGACACTCCCCAACGCCCATGATTCTTGATTACATTCCTGAGGAATGGTGCTCTGTAATTGCCGTCCACGTCCGGCTCAAAGAACTTGTCAGCTCGTAGACCATCCGCTGAAAATGGAAAACCAGAAATGAAATCAAATAGAAAGCTAAAAGCTAGTAAAAGTGATGAGGAGAATACGTACAGATGAGAAGAACAAGTCGCTTCGCCGGCGGCTGAGAGAACCTGGGAGGCACTGGATCCATCCCGTGGACTATCGGCGTCTTGAAGTAAATGTCGAATATACTTAGCATGTAAACGGCGTGAAGAGCTACGCCGAGAATCACGAGCCACGTTTCTCGCCTCTTGAGCCATCTTCGTCTACTCGCGACGGCGTCGGCTGTTGCTCGAATCTGATCCGACGAACCTCCTACTCCCAAGATCCCGTCGCTCCTCATAGATCTCCCGAGTTTTTCCTTCAATTTAACTTGACTAAAGCCCAAACAAAGATTAGGAGGAATTGTTGAGATTTATTATTATTATTCTCTTGTTTTAATTTCGAAGAAGAAATAAATACCAAAGAGTTTCTTTGCTCTCGCTTTTATGAATTACAAACCCCAAAAGAAGATATGAATACAATACAGAGAGAGAAAAAGTAGCAACAATATATATGAGATGAGAATCTCAGAAACAAAATGTGCTCAGTTCTTGACAGTGGTGACATGTTTGAGAAGCATTTCCACAACATCACTGGAAATCCTGGATGCTTCCTTCTTCAACAGTTGGATTTTTTCATCAGTCTCTTGCTCCAGCCTCTTCACATTCGCACCAGAGTCTCCACTGGTCTCCTCAAGTTTCCTCTGGAAGTCTTGCTCTGTTTTAGCTTTGTATTCGGCAATCTCTTTCTCAGCCTCATCCTTGGCTTGCTTCAGTCTTGCCATCTTTGCTGCAACCAACAACAGATGAGTTTCTCAAACACATGTAATTGCATTATCCGGAATTCAATACACCCAAAGATCTCCAACAACATTTATGTATAGTTTCGTTTCAGACTGTAAAGCAAGTATAATAATAGTTACCGCTCCTTGCAGCGTTGACAATGTGTTGAGCTTCTTGTTCAGCAGCAAGCAACTGCTGGATCCCACCTTGACCTCTGCTGGATTCCATGCTTTCTCCCACTAAACCTATGTTTTTCGATCAACAACAACACAAACTTGAACACATTTTACAGACCTACACTAATTGATTATGAGAATTTCTAAGAATAGTCCTTTTCCGGATTTGGAGAAACATAATTGTTCAAAGCAGATCTGGCAATCCATGACTCGGAATCAAAATAGATCTAAGGGCGAAATCGATGTAGAACTTTAGTTAAACTTTAACAGAAAAATCCAACTAGAACATTATGACTTGCGATCGAAGAGGAGAAAGTAGAGAGCATACCTTCCGACGACGACGAGGAGATAGGAGATAGGAGATATGAGAGAGACGATCTGGTCTGATCTGATAACACGTCGTCTCTCTTACTTGTGAGTAGTAGTGGGCCCACATTCTAAGCCCACTTTTGTAATGAAAAGCCCGATATTGAGCCCACGTATTAACATTTTATTAATAATGTGAGGCTCATTCCTCTTTGGTGGCTCTTCTGACAACAAATGTTGGTGGTAAGAAGCATCCACGTTTTTGATGCTTTGAATCACCGATACAGATTTGATCTCGATGGATGATAATCGCCCCGGTTTCACCTACATGGGCCGCGATTTCAGCGATAACGACGACCACTCCTCTGCTTTCAGCGATTGTAACAGCGACAGATCCGGCGAATTCCCCTCGGCTTCCTCCGAGAGCCGTCGCCTCCTCCTCTCCTGTGCCTCTGACAATTCCGATGATCTCATCGCCCATCTCGTTGCGCATCTCGACTCCTCCTTTCCCATCGATGAGCAGAAGCAAGCTGCCATGGAGATCAGGCTCTTATCCAAGAACAAACCTGAGAATCGGATCAAAATCGCCAAAGCCGGCGCCATTAAGCCCCTCATTTCTCTCATCTCTTCCTCCGATCTTCAGCTCCAGGAGTACGGAGTCACGGCCGTCCTCAATCTCTCCCTCTGCGATGACAACAAGGAGCTCATTGCTTCTTCCGGTGCGATCAAGCCGCTCGTCAGGGCCTTGAAAATGGGAACGCCCACGGCTAAAGAGAACGCCGCCTGCGCTCTGCTCCGGTTATCGCAGCTCGAGGATAACAAAGTCGCAATTGGAAGATCGGGAGCGATCCCTCTCCTTGTCAGCCTTCTAGAAACCGGAGGATTCAGAGCGAAGAAGGACGCGTCGACGGCTCTATACTCGCTGTGCTCTGCTAAAGAGAACAAAATCAGAGCCGTGGAATCGGGGATTATGAAGCCGCTGGTGGAACTGATGGCGGATTTCGGGTCGAACATGGTGGATAAATCGGCGTTCGTGATGAGTCTGCTAATGTCCGTGCCGGAATCTAAGCCGGCGATTGTGGAGGAAGGAGGAGTTCCGGTGCTGGTGGAGATCGTGGAGGCCGGAACACAGAGACAGAAAGAGATGGCTGTGTCGATTCTGTTGCATCTCTGCGAAGAGAGCGTTGTGTATCGAACCATGGTGGCGCGTGAAGGAGCGATTCCTCCGCTTGTGGCACTTTCTCAGGCAGGAACCAATCGAGCAAAGCAAAAGGCGGAGGCTTTGATTGAGCTTCTAAGGCAACCAAGATCCCTTTGCAACGGTGGAAGATCGTCGGAACTGTGAGCTTTAGAAATTTTCTTCTCTCCTTTTTTTTTTACTTTTTTCTTTTTTTACCGTCAATGCCAAAGATACAAATTACAAACAACCAGAGAAAAAGGAAGGAAGAAAGAAAGAAAAACTGTAAATAGGTTTGTGCACTCTAAATAGGTTTGTTTTCCCTCTGTAATATATATCTTCTTGAGATTGGCGTTTTTTGTGATCCAGTTGATAAATTTCGGTTTGGATTGGTTTGGTTTTACCAGTTTCGCTTTGATTACTAATTTACCCTTCCATGTCAATAATCGCTAAATAATTACGTTTTTGGAATAAATAAATGAAACATTCTTAATTGGAAAATCTATTTAACATTGACATGTTCATCTTCTTCATATTCAACTAATATCGTTGAATTAGTATTAATTAGTAGCAAAACACAATCTTGTGAATATCTCTCTATCAAGAGGGATTCTTCTTCTTGTCATTATCCATAATTGGCTTCCTTGTTTTCTTCATACAAAACAAATTTGTGGTCACACAACTTCTTTTTATAGAAAGATCATTTAGGATTAAAAAAAGTGTGGAAATGTAGGTAGAATTAAGATCATAGTTTCATTTGTGTTAAAATTCGTTCGCTTCAACTTTCCTTTGTCCTTGTCTTCTAGCTCACTACAAATCCATGTGTGCTTGAATTTCGGTTTGGTTTCAACAATTTCACATAATTACTACTTTTACCCTTTCATGTGTAGTGTCTCGGCTTTGAATAAATGAGAGGACAAAACAAGGAAACATTAATAATATTTTTAAAAAACATTATCATTTGGAAAATTATTGAACAGAATTTAAGAGAAAGAGAAACATAGACATGTTCTTAGGAATCCAAAAGGCTGGGGACAGAGCAAGAGAGAGAGAAGAACATGTTCATGTTTATAGCAACACTTACCATGTTATAAAGACACGATCTCAGAAACCAGGAATAGTACTATTTGTGTGTCTATAGTAATATCTTCTTCTAGCCGCCTGCAATCTCTTTCGTTTGACCCTCTGTATACGCATTGAGTAAAGAAAAAAAAACACAAAACCTTGTTAGCTTTAAAATTAAATAAAAGAAACAATAATTCATCTCTATAATATTATTTAAGAAGATATTTTTAAATATGAAAATTGTTTTATAAGTTATTACATGAAATGCCATTACAAATAACAAAAAATAATTGAAATAGAAAATGATTTAATAGTCTTTTAAAATTATTGATTTGAATATGGAAAGTATATATATTTTGTACTATTAAATAGGCTATTTATTATTTAATTTCTTAATTATTTTTAATATTATATATTTTAAAATAATAATCAATTTATATTCAAAATCTTGCTATTACAAATGAATTCAAAGAAAAAAAATATATTCAAAATCTTGCTAAATTTTTCACTATAATTTATTATATTTTATTTGAATATATATGAAAACAAAAGTTGAAAAATATTTTACTAATTTTATAAAAATTTAGACAGAAGAAAACAATATTTTTAAGAGTTCGTAAATTAACCACAAAAACTAGAGTTATTAACGGTGCATATTAGAGTTATGTTTTCAAGATTATAAGTTTTTTGCGGGTTAGTCCGAATAATATTTTAGTTTACTGTAAAACGGGTTAAATAGACAAATTATTATAAATTAAAACATTTATCTATAATCATTAGTTAATTATATTTTAAAATTCAGATAAAAACAATGTTATTAAATTTCAAAACAATTTCTATAAGAAAATTACTCCGCGCTAATTATATAGCGCGGGTTAAATCTTAATAATCTTTTTAAGATCACAAACTAACTCACCTGCGAGATGGATCGCATGGTTAGCTTGAGTATCAGCATCAGAATTGAATTCCTACAAACCAGACAGCTAAACAATCAATTGTCATCTTCACATCGAAGAAATTCGGTTCAAATTCACTGTAAAACTCTATACAAAAATCAACATGATCTAACCACTGAGTGGATAAAAAATCAGCAGCTAAACTTACCCTGTCAATGTGTTGAATATGGAATGATTTAAACTGCCTCTTAAGCTCCTTCGCCTGTCTACAAAGCTCAGTCATATTCGGGTGTTTGGTTTTCCATGCATCTTGAACCTGTTGCCAAACAGTTTAGCTACTAACACAAATGATTGCAACCAACCAAAAAGAAGATACGGTAAAGTCTATGTTCACCTGCATACAGACAAGCATTGAATCTCCTTGGACGCGCACATTTCTAAACCCTTTCTCAAGAGCACACTTCATACCAAGAATCAGAGCTCGATACTCTGCAACGTTGTTCGTGGCAGTGCCCAGACCCTCACGTAAATAGAATAGCACACTTTTATCTGAAGCACGAAGAACCGCTCCCGCACCAGCTTTTCCTGGGTTTCCTTTTGACGCACCATCAAACTCGATGATAATTGATTCCTGAAGACAGATTCCGATGATTTATAAGATGCAAACAAAAAAAAACAAGCATATGACTGAAATATTTTGTGATGTTGTAGCTGAGTTACGTGATTGGAGGGAATAACCCGAGGAACCATGCCATTATCTATCTTAAGATGCTTTTTCGGGGAAAATGAACCCGATTCATTACTTCCCTGAAAGATCAGAGACGCAAGATTTTTCGAGGTTATTCAATTTCATCCGCAAAAGTAATGAATCATGTGGTCTACGACTGACAATTTTTACCATTCCTTGCAATCTCTTAGGTTGTGAAGGTTTCCCTCCTTGGAAAGAAGATGGTTGCTGGAATGTAAAATCAAAAGTCAAGAGAAGAGAATTTAAAACAAAAAACAATCTTGGAATACAAAAGGAACTGTGTATTTCAGTCAGTCTCTCATAAACAAAGATCAAGATTCTGCATCTAACCTGAACAGGACAAGGAATGAGTTTCCCAAAAACATCATCTTTGACATAACTCGCGTTGATAGAAAAGAGAGCGTTCTTAATTCCAAACGAAGAGATGAAGTCTTCTGCTCCTTTTGGCCAACCATATCCTTTGTAGACACTCATTGCAGGATCTGAAACCTGAAAAATCAAAATCGGAAATATGAATCAAAGGTTTGAGTCAACATAAACAATGTGAATTAAAAAAAACAGAGAAATTACAGATGATCCGGCTTGTTCTTGGCATTCGCTCAAGCTTCGATACACACCAATGATGTCTCCCTTACGAACAATGTAAAACGCGTCCTTTTCATCCTCCATCGCGGCCAGTTAACACTATGATATGCTAATATCTCGACTTTCGATCATAAACCCTAAAAAAAATCCCGAGAAGACAAAGCAAATCTTCACATAAACCTTAACGAAACCTAAAACCTCTACTCAAACGAACAAAGAAGGGGAAAATCAAGCAAACTGAACGAATTCCAAACAGGAAATTCAACAGAAACCCAGGATTCGAGCGAGAGATCCCATCAAAATATTGGAAGATTTGCTTTTCGAATATCAAAAACTCAAATTCAATGGAATGGAACGGAACGGAGTAAAACAGAAGAAGAAAGACAAATGGAATGGGCTTCGGTGAGAGTAAGCCCAAATAATATATTAGGAAACACATGTCGTTCGGTCTCAAACTGCATGTCGTTTTAAATTAAGCTACTCAATATTTTCGATTTTCGCGTACAAATAAAAGTGAATAATAACAAACGACCTTTTTTATTATTATTACAAACGACTTATTGAACAAATGATACATTATAAAGAATTAGTACATGGTAATAACAACAGGATTATATACACAAATGATGCATCATGTTATAAAGTCATTCAAAGTGCATTAATTAACAATGATCTAAGATGGAAACCGGAGATAGAGAGGGACTGGATTTTTGGTAACCGGTGGCGAATCCCATACTGAAAACGCACTTACAGAGTTCATCCATTTATCAGTCATTTCAGGATAATGGCGATCAAAAACATCTTTGAGATTCTCTGTAGTATTTACCCATTCAAGTCCTTTCTTTGTATAAGTAATTTCATTGAAATCACTCGTGAAAAATCTATCCGCTTCTAATCTCCTGAAATATTTAAATTAATTGATAAGCTTTTTTTTCTTCATATTTTCTATAAATCTGAGTTTTAACGGAAGTTATTGATATTTCAAATTCAGCTATGCAATTTTTATACCGACAAAAAAAAAAAAAAAAAATACCTTGTGGCCATGAGGAGGAAAATGTAAAATGCGGTCTCGCTAATAGCGAACCCTCTGATTTTCTTCTCTGCCATAAGTCCTACCAGAAGATCTAGCTCGTCCACATCACCATCGTACACGTCATTTAGCAATTCAATTGCTTCCTTATCGTCCGTTAGATCTTCCCACGTCTTTATCGGAATCATAAACATAGCTCTCCTAAAATCGTTGTACCGTGCAACATTCCTCTCCCTGTCCCTATAGACTTTACAAATGACGAAACCCCAATTCATCATACAATATCAAAAAAAGAAGGGCTGAGATGGGATTGATCTTACTCTCTAAAGCAGCTAAGTCGATGCGGTCCGGACGATCGTAGCCGTTGGGGTCTTGGGGAACAAGATCCCTAAACCACGCTGGATAATTCATTAGTTCAAGGGCCCCACATGCTTGGTGACCCATTGAGACCATTAGCTTAGTGAATCCAATCTGAGACATGGTTTCTTCTCCCTCACGACCAATCAGTTTTTCCATAGAAACCCTAAATCCCAAATAAATGAAAGAGAGAAAGAGAGAAACAAGAAGAAAAAAAAACTTATTAACTTTCGAAAGAGTGAGATCGAGCTCCAAAGAGAGTAATTATTAATTAATTATATAGTACTCTTGAGTCAACGGTAGAGATTTATGAGTTCCTGGTAGAACATCAATGTCACGCAGCTGGAGTTGATCGGGTAAGAGAGAATGCATTCGATAGACGCTAGTGAATTCTTCGGTTAAAGAATATGGGACTCCATGATTTTGTGGTTTTTTCATACCCACGACACCTCCAAAGATGGAACTGCCTACATGTCCGAAAGAATCTTTAAACTTCTTTCCTAGTATTCCGTACCTTCAAACAAAAACACTAAATGTGTTAGATGGAAAATGTGTGACGTGGCGTGATTATAGAGTATTATTATAGTGTACAATTGTGATTATTCACCAGTTTGCTCGCATCCCAGCAAGTAAAGTGTCGGTTTTGAGAAGCTCTACGGTCCAATCTATTGTGTGAATCTTGGCAATCACTGCTGACGTCACCAGTCTAGCATGACGGTACAAATCTTCGTCTTCCAAATCATCATACTCCTTCTGTTTAATTAATAGTATACAACTTTTAAAAACTTATCTCTAGCTAATTAAAAAAAAAAGTAGAAAAATGAAAAGAGATATTTAAATAACCTTGAGGATGTCGCATACGGCGTTGTGCTCTTTGATGAAGAGAGCTTGCAAAGCGGAGACGCCGGCCCAACTGTTACGTATGTCGCCGGAAATGGCTAAACCGTCGTCGTCGTGGAGGAGGAGACCTGTCTCCTCCGATATCTTTAGCTTCCCATCTTTGTAAGTTCTCACCCTCTCCAATGTTTTCGAGTTGCTTCCGTAGATGACGCTCGAATCCCTAATTTCATTCTCACTCGTATGTTATTGTCGTTTATATATTAAGTTATTAACCAATCAATCATTTATTTACTGCAGTCATCATGATCATATAATACTGGGGTTTTGCATGCATGGATATAATACTTAGCCCTACGAGACTATGAACCAGATTTGGATCCAAACTGAAACCAAACCAATTTTTTCTTTAAGACAAAAAAAAAAACAGTTGGTATTTGCTTTTGAGAGCGAACAAAAAATCTGCTGTAGTCCAAGCGAGTCTAACAATTTTTGTTTAAGAGTCAATATATTAAAAAAAAAAAAAAAAATTGGTCAAACATAAATATTTTGAATCGCATAATTAAAAATAAAATTTAATATAAATTTTTAATCGATTCAAAATTGTAAAACTACATAAGCCCCCAAGAATGAATAATGCGATCTAAACCAACCCGAAAAACAAGTGTCCGGTCCAACCTATACGCGATACAATCTATATTGTGGGTATAAGGTTAGAATAAAATAAATTACTTACCACCAAGGTGTACGAGTATTTAGCGAACCGGTCTTGATCTCGAAGAAACCGGTAGGGACTTCCTTTGTCTTGAAGAACCTAAAGGCGCTTAAGGGACACCCGTTCGATACTTCTTTTGGAGCCACAAGTTCGATCTATATATATGAACCAATTTATTTGCTTGGTTATCTTTGTTTGTTTTTTGTTAATCAAGAAGGCCATGGGCTTTAAACCCATAATCTTTGGGACAATAAACTAGAACAAAGTTTAAAATTAGTCATTTCTCACTCGCTGGTGTACAATTGTTTGGTTATTTAACATGTTATATTGTTATTATTGTAAATGTCTAATATCGAAAGTTGACCTAACGAACCTGATCAGTTTCTTCAAGATGATCAACCCAGTCATGGATCATGAATTGAATCCAAGAAGCTGCAATCATATTGAATTGTTTCCCTGTGTCGATCATCTTTCTTCTTGTTAATAGTTTTGTCGCCACCACCATCGGGTCAGGCTTCAATAACTTAAAAAAAAAAAAACACGTACACAAAAAAAAAACTTGTATTTCTTTTCTTCTGAAAATATTTCAAAACCTACTAAATGGAAAACGTGCTTCAATATACAAATTTGTCAAGAAAATTGCCCTTTTATACTGCTAAGATTTAACCCACGCTAATTATAGCGCAAAGTAATTTTTTATATAGATATTATTTTAAAATTTAAGAAAATTATTTTNAATTTGTAATAATTTGTCTATTTAACCCGTTTTACAGTGAACTAAAATATTATTCGGGTTAACCCGCAAAAACTTATAATCTTGAAAACATAACTCTAATATGCACCGATAAATAATTCTAGTTTTTGTGGTTAGTCTACGAACTCTTAAAAAAATAGCTTTCTTGTTTCTAACTTTTTATAAAATTAGTAAAAAAAAATTAACTTTTGTTTTGATATATATTCAAATAAATTATAATAAAAAATATAGCAAGATTTTGAATAGATTTTTTTTAATATATATGAATTGATTATTATTTTAAAATATATAATATTAAAATTATATAATATTAAAAATAATTAAGAAATTAAATAATAAATAACATATTTAATGCAAATATATACTTTCCATATTCTAATCAATAATTTTTAAAAACTATTATATATTTTCCTATTTCAATTATTCTTTGTTATTTGTAATGATATTTCATGTAATAACTTACAAAACAAAGTTCATTTTTAAAAATATCTTCTTAAATAATATATAACACATATTATTACGTCAATTCTTTGGGAAAACAAAAATCAAACTATTTTTATTCTAGCTCCAAATTAAAAAACGTAGTGACACTTTTATATCACATATGTGGTTAAATTTACCTTTATTTTCTGATCGACGGGAGGACAATTTCTTCCGATGAAGCTATTTTGGCTGCCGACGCCTTCGTTAAACGGATCAGTGAATTTTCCGTCAGCAGTCCGGTACGGATAATCAGCAGGATTAAACCGGGTCCCAACCGGAGTTTTACCGACATTAATGAGATTATATTCTTGGTGAAGATGTCTCCGTAGTCCAAGGTAGGCCAGCCCCAAGAACACCGGAAGCTTATGCCATGGAACCATCTTATCCACTGCATGCACAATCTACCAAAGAAACATCGGATCATAACTATTTTTCGAATATATGTAGAATAAAACACTATGGACCATCCAAACTTCGTGCATTATTGTTACTTTACCGATAATTAACACGAAATTGTGAAAACATGTTACAAAAATCAAAGATGAAAGGAATATTTTTCTTTCGAATTGAATGGATGAAGTTTTATTTTGATGTGTTACTACTTAATTACTACGTACGCCCATCCATACATATAGAGAGAGAGAGATATTAAAGTTTAATTAATTACTTACAAGAAGTAGAAAGCGATCGAAGAGGGACATTCTTGAGTAAATCTCATGGAAGTCTTTGTGGATGAATTTAATTAAAACAGAGGAGATTAGAGAACTAACTACTTCCATTCTCTCAAAAAAATCTGGTGCTACTATAGAATATATATTATTATGTAAAACGTAACAAGAGAATTGTTTGAATATAATTGTGAGGATTGTGAGAAAACCTTGTGTACCCGTTCACTATTTATAAGCAAAAACCATGAGAAAAGAGAAGACTATTCAAATACATGTACATACACACTAACCATTTATCAACTTGAGTTTTTTTTTTTCTAAGTATTTTTGTGAATGATATCATCATTTTTTCTTATTGTTGCATTTTTAAAAATGCGATCCATTGTCAATATGAATTGATATATGTCACTGCATTTATTTGAACTTTATTCTTCTCCCTTATAGTTCATTTATATTTTATACCTATTAATTAAAAAAATGAGATGAGACAATTTGTTGCACACTATTTTTATATAAGTTTTATGTCAAATATTTAATATTCATGTATGATCTAAATATTATATAGATACACAAATGATTGGTTGGTTAATTAAAGAGGGCCAACAAATAAAACTAATTTAATAAAATTATTTGGAGAAAGAAAATGAAAGGGAACAAAATAACATCAAATGGGTAAATAGTATATGATCGAACTTAAATATTGAGGAAAATATAGGCATAACACAATCACGATGCTAAATTACTCTAAACTGGCTTATATATATACACAACATTATATATTTAGCAAGTGGCACATGCAGCAGATGCAGCCGCCCCCAACCAACATACATCCGCCCATGTGTGTGATCTTTTTTTGACGAGGATAATAACAATCGGCACGTGAGAAATAGACTATTACAAATAGTGAATAGACATTTTTCTTTTTTTTGTTTTCGTGTACGTAACTGTGTAAGAATGGTCTACGTTCCTAATTAAATCGCAGACATTGATTAATTGAGGTTTAAGTTCCGTAAGAAACTAAGGATATACTCTTGGTCGAACGCTCATTTTAGGAAACGTACTCAAAACTGTACACTATCAACTAAAAGTCCAAAAAGAAAATCAGCTCCTCAATATCCTTTTTTCTTCTTTAATGTGTTTTTGCATTGGAAATTGTTTGCAGCAAAGAGATATTGATATTACTATTGATATGGACTACCCCAAGTACCGAATCAAAAACTTTTCTACATTATATTAAGGGTTTCTCCAACACCAATCATAACGAAACCCAACAGATAAAAAGTTGTTTTTTTTATTCATTATTCTATGTAAAAATTAATTATTATATATGTTTTGTTTGTAATCATTTGTAATCTGCAATTTGTGCATTGGTTGAATTACTCTAGAGTACATAATAAATGATATTTAATTTATAAAAAGATAAAATAAATGAATTCTTAATTTATGTGTAAATACCTTAAACATCTTTTTAAAATGAAACAAAAGAAATGTAGTATTTTTCATTTTTTTAAGAGTACTAAAAATGCCGACTCTCCTTCGGACTGGCCAAGTTTTAGTTATAAACTTATAATGAGCTACACGACCAGTTGGTTTATTTGAATAAGCTCTTTCTTGGTATATCTAATTTTGGCAACTATTGTGCTTTTTATATACTAATTTAGGTTCCAGCATCTATAGGGTTTTAGACTAATGGAAGTATATAGAAAACTCAAAATATTTGTTTGCTTTTTGTATTTTTCTGCATTAGTCAATCTTTTTTTTCAAAACATAGTAAGCTTTACTATATATTGCTATAAAAGAAATTTGATTGTATAGACAATACTAAGCATGACCACGGGAAAAAAGTTTTTTCAAAGGGGATACAATGATCATAAACATCATACTTATTTTTCAAAACATAGTAAGCTTTTTTTTCAGGTCTGACCAAATTTTCCAAAAAAATCAGAGTAATAAAGATTGATAAGTAGATGACGTACCTTTATTAAAATTAGAATCACTAATTTATTACGCACATACCAGATTTAATGGGAACAAAGTAAATGTTATTACGCTCAGACCTGATTTAATCACTACAAAAGATCACTACAAATCTTATTATATAAAACATAATGTTTTGAAGTTGCTAACTTTCATGATCGCGACATATATAAAGTCAATTGATCAGATTCTAATATGTGTTAAAAACTTTTATTATATAAAGTACAATGTTTTAAAATTGTTATCTCGCATGATCGCGACATGTGTTAAAAAAATCTTAGTTTTTCTATTTAGATTAAGAAAATAAAACAATAGATTATTAATCATAAAAGAAGAAAAAAACTCTAATTTTNCTTGAATCTCTTGAACTTGCTTCTATTGTTCAGCTTGAAAGTTGAAACCTTCTCCAACAAGTTACTAAACAAAGTTAGTCCCAAACAGAAGACATCTAACACACACACACACTTATGTTTTTGGGTTTTCACCTGCAAAAATCAAAAACAATTTCTTTGTATATCACGATTAATGTTTTCTTGATGGTTCAAGAAACTCCCTGGATCAAACCCATTGCTGCAGAAATTGAAACGGTTTTTCGAGCCTCCCACACTGAATCGTAAGCCGTGAAAATCAAAACTGGCAGGAGGATTGCGTAAGATTATATGCATTGGAAAAAGGTGGAAACGTGAAGCTGCTGATCAACAATGTTGTAAACGTTTCGGTGTGGCCAACTTTTACAAATCTTCTATACGATTTCAGTCTTTTGTGAAATAGGTTTAATAACTTACAGACGAATTTGTTGCTTTTTGAAGCTGGATTTGCAAGAAACAGAGTTTGTAAAAGACAAATTCGCTGAAAAACTTGTTTTTTCAAAGGATTCAGGTGGTCGTTTAAGTAGACCTTACAACAGACGAATCTAAACTTACGCTTAAAGAACAGAAACTTTCAACTAAGAACTAGTTTACCTCCTACAATCCAGGAGACTTATTCAACCCAAGAAAACATCAAAGTCTCTGAACAACTCAGAGTAATAAAACTGCAGGTGATGCAGGCCCATCAAGTTGGGCTTTTATTCTTCATTCCCTCCCTTAAACTGGAATCTCCTCTCTTCCAGTTTATTCGCCTTTGAATCTTACTCCCATCCTTCCTCGAAGACCTTCGAATACTTCGAGCTTCACAGCTTTGGTCATGATATCTGCAATTTGATCTCTCGTAGCACAATACTCAAGCTGAATTGTTCCTTCTTTTACCAAGTCTCGCAGAAAATGATATCTTACGTGTATATGTTTGCTTCTTCCGTGCAGCACATGATTTTTCGATAGCTTTATGGTGGAACTGTTGTCGCAAAACACAATCGTTCCTTCTTCTTGTCTGCTTTCAACCTCCTCTAACACATTCCTGAGCCAAACAGCTTGACACGCTCCATACGCAGCTGATACGAATTCTGCTTCAGTGGTAGATAGTGTCACTATCGCTTGCTTCTTTGATGTCCAGGAAATTGCTCCTCCTCCTAGCATGAACACATACCTGGATGTGCTCTTCCTGTCATCAACATCTCCTGCATAATCGCTATCAACGAATCCTATCAGCTTTGTTCCTTCTCCATGCTTGTATTGAATTCCGAGTCCTTGTGTTCCCTGAACATATCTCTGAATCCTCTTCACAGCGAGCATATGCTGTTCGTTTGGGCTTTCCATATACCTGCTAACCAGATTCACAGAGTAGATAAGATCTGGTCTTGTGGTAGTCAGATACCTTAGACTCCCAATAAGACGTTTGAACTCGGTTGGGTCGACTAGATCTCCAGCTCCCGTCTTTGTCAACTTCTGGCCAGGCACGATGGGGTTCTTAACAGAATTGCAATCTTCCATTCCATATCTCTTTATAATTTCTTCTGCATATTTCCTTTGGTTGATGAAGATTCCTGTTTCATCTTGCATGACTTCTACTCCCAGGAAATATTTCATCTTTCCCAAGTCGGTCATCGAGAACTCATTCATCATCGATTTTTTGAACTCCTCAACCATAGATTTAGAGCTACCTGTGTAAATTAGATCATCCACATAGAGGCTTACTATCAAAATATCGCTTTCCACCTTCTTCACGAACAGCGTATGCTCACAGTAGCATTTTTCGAAACCTTCCTTCATAAAATATCCTTCTATTCGGCTGTACCAAGCTCTCGGAGCTTGTTTCAATCCGTACAGCGCCTTCTTTAGTTTGTAAACTTTCCTGGCTTCTCCTTCTACTTCAAAACCTTTCGGTTATTCAACAAGTACATCTTCTTCTAGTTCTCCTTGTAGGAAAGCACTTTTGACATCAAGTTGGAAGACTTTCCACTCCTTCTCCGTGGCTAATGCTAGAATAAGTCTGATAGTATCCCATTTAGCTACAGGCGCAAATACCTCATAGTAATCTATTCCTTCTCTTTGGTGATACCCCTTCGCGACAAGTCTAGCCTTAAATTTATCAACCTCACCCTTCTCATTGAATTTCGTCTTGAAAATCCACTTTAATCCAATCACCTTTGCTTCTTCTGGTAGATCGATCAGTTCCCACGTCTTATTTTCTTCAATTGATTTTATCTCAGCTTCCATTTGTTTTCTCCATACTTCTAATTGAACTGCATCTTCAAATCTATCAGGATCCTCCGTACCAATAAACATTGCGAGAATCTCATCTTCTTCTTCTTCTGCGATGAGAATTCTTGCGTTTCCTGTGACATAGTCCTTCATCTACACAGGTTTTTGTTTCGTTCTCCTGGTACCTTCTTGCATCGAAACTTGCTGCGTGTTGTGTTGAGTTTCGTTTTCCGCTACTCTTTCTTCTTCCCTTTATGGTTCCTCTGGATTTTGTTGCTCTTCGGGAATGACTGGATTCTCTTCTTCAGCAGGTTTGATCTCAGATTCATCCCAAACAAGTTCCGTTTCCATCTGTTTCTTTTCCCAATCCCAGCCTCTGCTTTCATTAAAGTGAACATCTCTGCTGATTAATATTTTCTTTGTCTCAGGTTCATAGAGACGATACGCCTTGGATTCTTTGCTTACACCAAACATCACGCACTTGGTGCTTTTCTCATCAAGCTTGATTCTTCTTTGATATGGAACAAGAGCGTAGGCGATACAAACAAATATCTTCAGGTGTTCGACTGATGGCTTCCAATTACTCCACTTTTCTTCTGGTGTAATGTCATTTAAAGCTTTCGACGGACTCCGATTCAATATGTATACGGCATACTGAACAGCTTCAGGCCAGAACTTTCTCGGCACTGACATCTCCATTAGCATACATCGTGTCATATTCATGACGCTTCGATTCTTTCTCTCTGCGATTCCGTTTTGCTGCGGTGTGTACGCAGCTGTGAGTTGTCTCTTAATTCCGAGTTCTCTGCAGTAATCTTCAAATTCTCTAGAGTTATATTCTCCTCCTCTGTCCGATCG
>PKML01057031.1:98373-139439 GCA_002933935.1 Eutrema yunnanense | reverse complement strand
TTGTCACAGGATGATTACGATCATCCCTTATCTATCTTCACTTTATTCCAATTCAATAAATATTTTCGGTATGTGTTGTAAACCGGTTATCTCCTTTCTGCTTTAGTTGGTACAATTGGTACGCTGCTTATGTAAAGCCTTTTGGCATCTTACGGAAACATTAATCAGAATATTATTATCTCATCCCTCTCTCTCTCTTTCTACTTTTCTCTCTAAATCTGTCTTCTTCCTCCTCCGTCGTACTATCCACGGATTCTTGGCTAAAAGGTGATCATCTTCTTTCTTCTATCACCTCTTTAGACAATTTCTTCTCCTTACATATCCTCATATTTCCTCTGTCTCATTGGTATCAGAGCTATTTTGCGACTCCGGAGACTAGATCATGGAAACCGTTGTAACCAGGCAGCAAACTTTGGCAGATCTTAGCAGACAGGTGGAGGAGATTCGTTCTCTACAAGTGAAGCAGGCTGAGGAGCAGTATCAATTTGCAGGATCTCTGGTCAAAGATCTGCGATCGGAGCTTGATGAAAAGTTCGCGGGGTTTGAATCGATGATTTCGAAGTATTTCTCTCATGGATCTGCTCGCGTTCAGGAACCAGGATCATCTCACTCCACTGAAACAACAACATCAGCGGGAATCTTACCGACCCCTGGGTCGTTGTCCACCGGGATTTTATCGACTCCGGTAACTTCTCGACCACCAGATCCACCGGATCCTTCTAGATCGGAGCAAATCTCGAAGGGTAAGGGTTCATCGGAGGTAAACAGAGATTCGTTGCTTCCAAACGGGATGAGTTCACGGTTGACGAAGATTGGCTTTCCCTCATTTGATGGTACGATGATGCGTGAATGGCTCTATAGATGTGAGCAGTTCTTTATGTTGGATAGTACTCCACCTGAGCTTAAAGTGAGGTTGGCGTCGCTACACTTGGAAGGAGATGCGTTGCAGTGGCACCACAACTTCATCAAAAGCCGATATGATATCTATCCTTCATGGCCTGAGTATGTGGTTGCGATTTCGGCTAGATTCAGTGAACTGTTTGATGATCCGCTATCGGAGTTGGTGAGTTTGAAGCAGGGTAGCGACGGGGTAGAGGTTTATCTGCGGAAATTCGAGAGCGCCCTAACCCGACTGTCAATGTCTGCATCAGACGCCCTCAGCATCTTTCTGACAAACATGAATCAGCATTTGTCTTTGCACACAAGGCAATTTGTTGTACAGACAGTGTCTGAAGCAGCCAGAATAGCCAAGCTACACGAATCCGCGCTTCAATGCACTCCTGCGAGGCTCTCTCGAGCTCCCTTCAGTCCTTTTCAAAAGACAAACACACAACCCTACTATAAGAGCTCGAGTCCCACGCCAGTAGCGTCTGCGCCAAGGATACCTGATTCAACTAGAGCTTCCTTCAAACCAAACTTCATCCCTAAGGCTCCAGATAAGCTCCCTAAGAAATTCTCTTATGAGGAGATGCAGGACAGGAGGAATAAAGGTATGTGCATGTTTTGCGACGAGCCCTATACCCCAGGGCATCATCTCAAGCATAAGAGGGCTCAGATATTCATGTTGGATGGAGATGAAGAGTATTCTGATGACGACGATGCATCAGCAGAGATGTTGATAGAGGAGGATGCTAATGAAATTACGGACAAAGCTCCCACCATCTCGATAAATGCTCTGAGTGGGTCTGCTAGCTTCAATTGTATGAGGATAGTGGGTCAGTATGGAGAGAAGAAAATCAGGCTGCACATACTGATAGATCCAGGTAGCACACACAATTTTTTGGACTTGGGTATGGTTGAGAAGATTGGTTGCCAAGTGGAATCTATCAAACCTATGGCTGTAGTAGCGGCTAGTGGACATAATATGGTCACAGGTTATAGGTGTTCTAACTTTGTTTGGAAGGCACAAGGTTATGAATTCACTACTGAGATCAGAACACTTCCTCTTGATTGCTGTGATTTAGTGCTGGGAGTGCAATGGCTTTCAACTCTAGGGCCAATTCTTTGGGATTTCCTGAACCTCACGATGGAGTTCACTTTGAATAAGATGCGGTACAAGCTAAAAGGAGTTACGAAGAATAGTTGTAAAGTGATAAAAGGTGACAGCCTCAACAAGCTCCTTTTACAAGGACCTCAAATTGCTATGCTGCAAATAAGGGAAATTGTGGATGATAGGTCTGTCTCACACCTATTGACGCCCGAAGCAATGCTATCTCATATCTCAGCTAGTGGATCTGCAGAAGCTCATGATACAGATCTGCAACCTTTATTGGACTCAAACTCTGATTTATTTGCTGAGCCTACTGAATTACCTCCTTTCAGAGAAGGTTTCGATCACCAGATTCCTCTTGAGGTTGGGGCTAATCCAGTCAATCAACGTCCGTATAGGTATTCATCTCTACAGAAAGATGTCATAGACAAATTGGTGCAGGATATGCTTTCTCAGGGAATAATTCAGTACAGTTCTAGTCCTTACGCATCTCCAATAGTTCTGGTTAAGAAGAAGGATGGCTCTTGGAGACTATGTGTAGACTACAGAGGACTCAATAAACAGACCATTAAAGACAAGTACCCAATTCCCTTGCTTGAAGATTTGTTGGATGAGTTAGGAGGATCACAGTACTTCTCTAAATTGGATCTTCGGGCTGGGTTCCATCAGTTGAGAATGGCGCCACAGGATGTCTACAAAANGCAGTGGTTTCGGCGGATAAAAGTCTTCCATCTAGGGAGCGACGACCACTCCCTCATCTTCCGCCACCCGCGAATCCACCACCTTTCGTCAGGCTCGCGTTTATCGGCGGTTCTGATCCGATGCCACCACACAGATCCGCCGCGAGAGGACGGCTGAGATGAGGCGAGGCATGGCATGAGGAAACAACACCCTTTCTTCGCGAACAACGCCTCGTGCATATCGTCGGTGGCGTCCGTTTCAGAGAACGGAGACGATTGGAGCCTCATCCTCAGAGAGATCCCGAATCGATTTCGAAACAAAGGAAATTAGGGTTTTCCTGATCTCTCTCTCTCTGTTTCCTTAGATCTTCGTTCCTCTTCTCATCTCCAACTCTAAACCCTAATCAAAGGCGTGTCTTGAGCTGGAATAAAGACAGAGCAGGAAACGGCGTAACCGCCAACCGGATCTGGTAAACCCTTTCTAACCGCTTTGGTTTTATCACATAACCAGGAATTTGACTTGTTAATAAATTGCTAGTAAACAACTAACTAATATGGTGCTTAAATCATTTTGGTTCCAAATATTAGATCGGCACAGTATCAACATTTCCATAATTTTTTTTTTTTTGGGGTTATAATAATGTATTTAACCGCAGTAAAACTAGTCCGGTTCTCTCTGATAAAAATTGGTTCGGTTCTCTCCTTTAGCTCAGTGGATGTTATATATGTAATGGGAACAGATTCATTGCATTTGCATGTGAATGTTCTAAACCAAATTTGAAACAATGTACGATTATGTGGTTTGATACATCCCATACCAGATTCTATAGTTCCGTGAGGTTGTTCTGTTCGGATCACTAAATGATGGCAAACCAATCAGTCCATTTTAGAGTATAATCTTCAAACAAATTCATTTAACGATGTTCATTCAGTGATTCAACACTTGGAGTCGATATGCGATAAGATAAACTAGCAATCCGGATTCATCAGTTTGCGATAAGTCGTGGCTTATTGCCCGGATCGATGACGGGTCGGTTCACGGTTTGTTGGAGCAGACAACGTCCATAAAGTCGATAATTGCTCTTATGAACGATTGTCTGAGAATCTTAATTTCCATAAGTCGATAATTGCTCTTAGGCAGCCTCTCGTTTGGAAAAATAAGATAAGGAAATGTTACAAGCTGTCAGAGCTACAATATCCAATTACTATTTGTATTGACCAATAACAAAATGGAAAAGAAAAAAAAGGAAATGGGTGGAACAAATATAATAAAATCACAATATTATAGTTTTCTCGTCGAATACTATATAGTTTCTATGCACATGAACGTACATTGATAAAGTGTTATTTTTGTTGTTGTTGCTAAACATACATTGATATATAGTTTACAAAAAAAAATACATTGATAAACGAACCCACGTTCCCAGGTAAACTTGTACTAGTTAATTCGGACCGGTAGATGTAGTTGACCGTCTTTAATTTCCTGCTTTGATTTAGTGTGCTATTCAGTTCTATTACAACACTTGGTCGACTAATCGAATCGGTTGATTAGGCTAGTTAGTCAAAATTCTAGTTAATCATCAGTTTTAAACCGACACAATCTCATATTGATATACCATTTGATTTAGAGAAATGTACAATTGATATATATTCCGAACAATAACAACGATACAAAGTAACAAATCACTTTCAGCAATGACTATTCATGCTTTGCTCTCATTTTAAACTAAAAAATAACAATAATCTAGCTTCATATCATTTGATCCTTTTTACCATTTTTTAATTTTAATTGTCGTGGTTAAATTTGTAACCGGAACTATTTGAGTAGCATCTTCAAGAATATGTTTGGTAATACAAAAAAAAAAAAAAGCGAAGATAATTCACGTTTTTTTCTTCTTTTTCTCTCCAAACAGAACTTCGGGAAAAGCGGAGAGAAAATTAATAAGAAAACCTCTTCTCACTTTCTCGCTATATTTTTCTTCTTCTCAATCTTCTTCTTCGTCATTCAATGTAAGCAATGCTCGATTCCAATAACCTAATCGAATAATGGAACTCACTGATTCTACGAACGAGCAACTCGGAGAGACTAGGACCTCCGCTTGTCTCAAGGAAGATAATCGCTCCGTTCTCGGCATCGATCTCAACGAAATCCCTACCGGCGCTACTCTCGGCGGTGGTTGCACTGGTGCTCAGGATGATGACGGAGAGTATGAACCTGTTGAAGTAGTTAGGTCAATTCACGATAATCCGGATCCAGCGCCTGGACCGCCTGCGGAGGTTCCTGGGCCGGATCGGGATGCCGCGTGCGGCGCGTGTGGAAGGCCGGAGTCGTTTGAGCTCGTAGTTGTCTGCGACGCTTGTGAGCGAGGGTTTCATATGTGCTGTGTCAACGACGCAGTGGAGCCGGCTCCTTCCGCCGATTGGATGTGCAGCGACTGTGCTACCGGCGGCGAGAGGAGCAAACTGTGGCCGCTGGGGGTGAAGTCTAAGCTCATCCTGGATATGAACGCCTCGCCGCCGAGTGATGCGGAGGGATACGGAGGCGAGGAGACGTCAGATTCGAGGTACGTAGCCATGGTTCTGTTTTGACGATGCGTTAGGGTTTATAGGAATTGAATTTTGGTTGAGTTCGAGAACATAGAAGCAAGACTACGGCAAGCTTTCTTACATGCATAGGAACTAAGGGGATCAAAAGGAAAGCCAGAAGGATTATGGGTATATTAGCTATGAGAGTTCTTAAGTAGATTTTGACTCTTATGAATTATCTATGCATGACGAGGCTTTCTATACATATGATAGTTTTTGATAAATCTTAAGACTACACCTTGTGAGAGCTTTCGTTTTTCCCTCCCTTTTCATTCAGTTGTTTAGACTTTGTTTGATAGGACTTTGTCTGGCCTTCTATATCCTTGAGAATGGTTTTGTCTTAGCAAATACATAGCAGAATTGTTAAGCACTGATGGGTCATGTGCTTCCTTGTTTCTTCTTCTTCAGAAAACATATGCTGGCCAGCAGTTCTTGCATGGGAAACTCTTTTGAATATGCAATTACGCATTCAAGCTTCTTGAATCCTGGTAGAGGACATGCTAGTCTCGAATCTTCAGGGATAATGGCTCGTAATACTAAAATGAGTGTGGATGCATTGGATTCACATACTCTAGGTTTTGGCTTCCCAGTAAGCCTGAGCAACAGTAGTTTGCCCATTAGATTTCCATCCTTGGATCCAAGTGAGCTGTTGCTGCAAAATCTCAGGCATTTCATATCTGAAAGGCACGGAGTATTAGAAGATGGTTGGCGTGTCGAATTTAAACAACCTTTAAATGGCTATCATCTATGTGCAGTGTACTGTGCTCCGAATGGAAAAACATTTAGTTCAATACAAGATGTTGCTTGTTATCTGGGCTTGGCAATTAATGGTAACTACAGCTGTATGGATGCTGAAATCAGGAATGAGAGTTCTCTTCTTCAAGAAAGATTGCATATGCCCAAGAGAAGAAAGACTTCAAGATGGCCAAACAATGGTTTCCCTGAGCAAAAGGGTAGTTCAGTGAGTGCTCAGCTCAGGCGTTTTCCATTCAATGGTCAGATGATGTCCCCTTTTGCCATTAAATCTGATACTCTTTTTCAGGCTGGTGAATCCCTTAGCTCTGGAAAAAATGAATGCGGTTGTGAGGAAGCTAATGTGAGTGTAACCTTCAAATCTCTCCTGGTTATATATTTTTATTTTTATATATTTCTTTACCTCATTTTTGTGTATTTGATTTTCAGAATGGACTTCCAATGCAGTTTGAAGATTTCTTTGTTCTGTCCCTTGGACGAATTGATATAAGACAGTCTTACCACAATGTCAACATGATTTATCCAATAGGATACAAGTCCTGCTGGCATGATAAAATCACGGGGTCTCTATTTGCGTGTGAAGTATCAGATGGCAGTTCTGGGCCTGTTTTCAAGGTTACACGGTCACCATGCTCAAAATCATTTATTCCCCTTGGATCAACTGTCTTCTCCTGCCCAAAAATTGATGAATTGGTGGAACAGAACATTGACAAACAAGGTGATCGTAGAGACCGTACTCAAGAGCATGATGACGACACTGTTGAGATCCTTCTTTCAGATCCCTCCCCACCTCTTGGAGATGATATATTGTCTTGTTTACGTGAGAAGAGTTTCTCCAATACACTCAATTGCCTGTGCTCGGAAGTTGGTTCTTCTCAAGTAGACTTTGAGAATACTTTATCCTATAATCAGGAGCATGGCATTGAAGTTGGCGATATTGTTGTGGAAGAAGATTCATTGTCTGTTGCATGGAAAAAGATGTCTCAAAAGCTTGTTGATGCATGTTCCAATGTCCTGAAGCAGAAGGGCACCATGACCTTCCGTTGCAAGCATGTTGACAGAGAAACAAGGGAAATTAACTGGGATATGATAAATGAGAAAGACAATGTAATTTTATCTTTGTCAAGGTTTTGCTGTTCTTTGGCTCCTCACAGTGCTACATGTGGTGAAAAGGATAAAAGCGAGATTGCAACTCTAGTTGATGCTTTGTCAAGGTGGCTGGATCCAAGCAGATTTGGACTTGATGTAGATTTTGTACAGGAAATTATTGAACGTTTGCCTGGTGCCGAATCATGTTCCAATTATAGGTCTCTGAAGAGTAGAAGTTCTTCTTCTGTTTCTGTAACTGTATCACAAGGAGCACTAGTTGTCAAACCAAAAGGTGGGGAAAATGTCAAGGAAGAAGTTTTCGGTGAGATTTCTCGGAAAGCCAAGAGGCCTAAACTAAATGGTGGTCATGATGTCAGCAATCCACACCCTCCTCCCGGGAGGCCTATGTGTTTGAGGCTTCCTCCTGGGCTTGTTGGTGACTTCCTTCAGGTACGGACTTGTGTTTTCCTTATATGGTAATCTACAACGTATCCCTCTATTCACTAAGTCCTGCCACACATATGATAGTCATTTTTGTATGCATGTCTGATTAGGTATCTGAAGTGTTCTGGCGTTTCCGTGAAATATTGGGTTTGGAAGAGGCTTTCTCACCTGAGAAGCTTGAACATGAGCTTATCAATCCAGTGTTCGATTGGTTGTTTCTTGATAAGTCTGGGAAAGAAGTTAACAGAAGTGAGATGAACATTACTGATAAGGATTGTACAGCTACTAAATTTTTTTCTTTGTTCCATGAATCTTGCCAACCTTTTTCTTCGGAAAATACCCCTGCTTCTGTACTAAAGGAGACAAAATCAGGGGATTCTACTGAGTTTAATATCTCATATTCCTCTCGTGGGCCGTGCTTGGGTGCACTTCTAACAACGACTCACATTTCACTTCTGCAAGTACTAATATGTGAGCTGCAATCCAAGGTAGCTGCATTTGTTGATCCAAACTTTGATTCTGGAGAATCGAGATCCAGACGAGGACGGAAAAAGGATGACAGTACACTTTCTGCTAAAAGAAATAAGCTGCATATGCTTCCTGTTAACGAGTTGACTTGGCCTGAATTGGCCCGTAGGTACATCTTGTCTCTTTTATCAATGGATGGGAACCTTGAATCAGCAGAGATTGCTGCTCGTGAAAGTGGTAAGGTATTCCGTTGCTTACAAGGGGATGGTGGTTTGCTTTGCGGTTCACTTACAGGAGTGGCTGGGATGGAAGCCGATTCAATGGTATGTTTTTGTTATTATTTTTTTCTTTTTTCTGGGTTACATATCTTGCTTGTATTCCTGGATGACGGGATCACAAATTTAGTTTCACTTTTGTAAGCTTCACCTATGTGCTGTTTTTCTTGTCCTTCCAATGTTTTATCATTTACCTGCCACGAAATTAGTCAGGTTGATATTTCTCAATTTGAAGCTATGTTCCATTCGTAGGTCACTCTAGGGAAGTTAAGCTTCTTTTTTCTTCTATATTTTGACATTTATATTCTGTTACTCTTAAATATCTTCCTCTTTTATTATACAGTCTGGAAAATCGATTTACTTTGTGTTTCAAATAAGTATTATCTTTGGGGCAAGAAAATTTCGATTTATAGATTAAAGTGTTAATATACTTAAGTTCCTAAACCACTTTCACAGAAAGAGAATGATTGTTGGATTCACGTGTAGATATTAACTCTTTATCTTCAGTTACTTGCAGAGGCTACTAAAAAAATATTTGGCTCTTTGACAAGAGAAAATGGTGTTCTTTCTGTGGAAGATGATGATTCCGATGGCCTTGATGCTACTGAGACAAGCGCTTGCAATGGTGATATTCCAGAGTGGACACAGGTTCTAGAACCTGTGAGAAAGCTTCCAACAAATGTTGGGACTAGAATCAGAAAGTGTGTCTATGATGCTTTAGAGAGAAATCCACCAGAGTGGGCAAAGAAGATATTGGAGCATTCCATCAGTAAAGAAGTATATAAAGGCAATGCATCAGGACCGACAAAGGTTCAATCTCTGAAACCAATTCTCTTCCCTCCGAAGTACTTGCAATATTGAATTGCATAAACTAAGTATTTCTTGTTTTCTCAAATTCACCTCAGTTTTTCTGGCTCTTGTTCTTGCGGTGATGTAATCTCAGTCTGATGATGCATGCTATTATTTTAGGATCACCTTAATTCTAAGACAAGTTATTTCGCTCTTACTGAATACAGAAAGCTGTCCTCTCATTGCTAGCGGATGTTCGAGGTGGAGATTTGGTGCAGAGGTCTGTTAAAGGAACCAAAAAGAAGACGTCTATTGGTGTATCTGATGTCATTATGAAGAAATGCCGTGCTGTGTTGCGTGATGTTGCAGCTGCAGATGAGGATAAAGTATTTTGCACTTTGCTGGGGCGAAAGTTACTGAACTCCAGTGATAATGATGATGACGGACTCCTGGGATCACCTGCAATGGTTTCGCGTCCCTTGGACTTCAGAACTATTGATTTGAGGTTGGCTGCTGGTGCGTATGACGGATCAACTGAAGCTTTCCTTGAGGATGTTCTTGAGGTGGGATTCTCCCTCTTATGTCTGATTTTTCTGTGCAATTGATGCCATTGTGCGATCTGAGAATTAGTTTCTAAGTGCTTATAGTAAAAGTGCTATATTTTCATTTTGGACATTGCATCTTTGTGCTATTAGTTTCACACTATTCGTTTAGATGCATGAATGTAAAAGTATTGCAATTGCCAGCTTTATATGTGCAATATTTTTGCCTTCTCTTTATATCACAGCAATATCAGGTTCAAATTTCTGTTGAACACCAGAATTGTAGCTGCCTCAGCTGTTGGATAACGTTTTAGCTATGATTAGAAGTCGAAGCAATTGAGCCTGAGAGTATATGCATGACTTATTTTTAAAATTTCATTGTGATTGTATACTACTGGACTCTGTTTTTTTCACGATAACGCACTTATTTTAACTTCCTGATTTGCAGCTATGGAGTTGTATACGTGCTATGTATGCTGATCAGCCCGATTGTGTAGAACTGGTCGAAACATTGTCTGAAAAATTTAAGTCATTATACGAAGCTGAGGTTTGTCTTTTCTTCTCCTTTTTCTGCTATGCTCTGCACAACAAGATATGTTCATTACTTAGTAGCATCTTGAAGTCAAATGGTCGAGACAGTCATTTATATTTTGGCATTTCTGTCAAATAAATTTGTTAAGACTTATCTTATGTGAAAGTTACAGGCCTTTGAGATCAAAGTTAGATGCTTTAGAAGGGTTCATCCTTTTGTGTGCGTGTATATTTGTTGTTGTGTTTGCCTTTCAGTTTTCAGAAGTTGTATGCATGATTATTTTCTCAAGTTTCAAGCCTTTATTTGTTTGCTGGTATAGGTTCTACCACTTGTTCAGAAACTTGTGGACTACAGAAAATTGGAATGCCTAAGTACAGAGATGAAGAAGGAAATTAAGGACATAGTTGTTTCAATAAATAAGCTTCCCAAGGCTCCGTGGGATGAGGGGGTATGTAAAGTATGTGGCGTTGACAAAGATGATGACAGTGTTCTCTTGTGTGATACATGCGATGCTGAGTATCACACATACTGTTTGAATCCACCTCTTATTAGAATTCCTGATGGAAATTGGTATTGTCCATCATGTGTCATTGCCAAGCGCATAGCTCAAGATGCTTTGGAATCTTACAAACTAGTCAGGCGGCGGAAAGGTAGAAAGTATCAGGGAGAACTTACCCGAGCTTCTATGGAAACGACTGCACACCTGGCAGATGTGATGGAAGAAAAAGACTACTGGGAGTTCAGTGCTGAGGAGGTCAGTTTTAAACCTTTTCTCCGATTTTTGCTCATTCATTTAAAATATGCCAACTTTTCAATCCTATTTTGTAGATGACGACCATGATTTATTTTTCATGTTGTGATCTTTAGTTTATGTGTTGCGACCATGATTATATTTGACACACATGCTGTGGATTTACTTAGGTATCTTTCTGAAGGAAGGAAGTCGTTAGATTTTTTTTTTTTTTCTATCCTATGGAATTCCTGTTAAATTGAGTCAAATGAATAAAGAGTAGTGCGATAAAAACTATTTTTGTAGCCAAAATTTGGAATGGTGACAAATGCCACAGCTCTCTTTGTCTTATAATTAATACAAGCGTATGGTGCTGCTGCTGTTGGTTATCTGGTTAATTTTTTTTTGTTCTGATGCAGAGAATCTTGCTGCTTAAGCTTCTATGCGATGAACTGCTTAGCTCATCCCTTGTTCATCAACACCTCGAGCAGTGTGCCGAAGCAATAATTGAAATGCAGCAGAAGTTGCGCTCTCTTTCCTCAGAATGGAAAAACACGAAAATGAGGCAAGAATTTCTGGCGGCTAAACTCGCAAAGGTTGAACCTAGTATTCTGAAGGAAATGGGCGAACCACAAAATTCAAGTAGCTTTGCAGAGCAAATTAGATGTAATCAACAACCACAGGAGAATGTTGGAGACCGGGTTACTCATGATGATGACACTTCCTCTGCTGCATTTCTTAACAAGAATCAGGGGAAAGCTCCGCTTGAGACTGATGCTCAAACCGGAGAGTCACATGTCATTTCCGGTGAGAGAAAGATTTCCCCCCCAGAAAAAGTTACATCCCCTGGGAGGCACGAGTTGCCAATAGCAGATGCTTCTCCTCATGTAACGGATAATCTGTCTTGTGAAAAAGATACCTCAGAGACCTTGCACAAATCAGTTGGAGGGAACCATGAAACACACTCTCTAAAATCCAATGCAGTGGAATCGCAGACAGCTCATGACGCATCTTCTCTGGCTTCCCAAGAATTGCAGGCTTGTCAACAGGATTTGAATGCCACTAGTATTGAAATACAGAATCTGCAGCAATCAATCAGAAGCATAGAATCACAGCTTCTAAGGCAATCTATACGAAGAGACTTTCTGGGAAGTGATGCTAGTGGTCGTTTATATTGGGGTTGCTGCTTCCCAGAAGAACATCCTCGTATTTTGGTTGATGGAAGCATATCTTTGCAGAAATCTGTACAAGTTGATTTGACAGGTTCAAAAGTCCCCTCCCCATTTCTCCATGCCGTTGACCATGGAAGACTAATGGTTTCACCCTGGACGTATTATGAAACTGAAGCGGAGATCGGAGAGCTTGTCCAATGGCTTCATGATGATGATCCGAAAGAAAGAGACCTGAGAGAGTCTATTTTGTGCTGGAAAAGGTTACGATTTGGGGATCTTCAAAGGGAAATGAAACAAGCTCAGAATTCCTCCTCTCCAATATTGGCTGGGAGTCTTGTGACCAAGGCTGCCATGTCAATGGAGAAGAGATATGGTCCATGCATCAAACTAGAGACCGAAACCTTAAAAAAACGGGGGAAGAAGACAAAGGTTGCAGAGCGTGAGCAACTGTGTAGATGCGAATGCTTGGAATCCATTCTGCCATCTATGATTCACTGCCTCATATGCCACAAAACATTCGCAAGTGATGATGAATTTGAGGAGCACACCGAGAGTAAGTGTATTCCTTATTCATTGGCAACTGAAGAAGGTAAGGAAATCTCTGATTCTTCTAAAGCAAAAGAAAGTCTGAAATCCGATTATCTTAATGTAAAGTCTAGCGCCAGCAAAGATGTAGCTGAGATATCCAATGTTTCCGAACTTGATTCTGGGTTGATAAGATATCAAGAAGAAGAATCTATTTCCCCATACCATTTTGAGGAGATCTGTTCCAAGTTTGTGACAAAGGATTCTAACAGAGATTTGGTTAAAGCGATTGGTCTGATCGGTTCAAATGGAATTCCAACATTTCTTCCGTCGTCAACATTTCTTAACGACTCAATGCTCATATCTGGCACTTCCAATAAGCCAGACGGTGGTGATTCAGGGGATCAGGTGATATTTACTGGTTCTGAAGCGAATGGTGAAGGCTTAAATTCTGAATCTAATATGTCATTCGATAGATTTGTCACAAATGATCTTGGCGGTCCACTGAATAAACCGAGCGGACTGAGTTTGGGCCTCTCAGAGCAAAAGAATAAGAAATCTTCAGGTAGTAGGTTAAAAGGCTGCTGTGTGGTTCCACAGGCTTCTTTGAAACGTATTACCGGCAAAGCGTTGTCGGTTTTCAGGTTCCTTAAAACCAACTTGCTTGATATGGATGTGGCACTACCTGAAGAAGCTTTAAGACCATCGAAATCACATCCAGACCGTAGGCGAGCTTGGCGTGCATTTGTTAAATCCGCACAAAGCATTTTTGAGGTATAATCTTAATATACGTTTTCTCCTCTCTATCTAATGTAGCATAAGCTCGAATATCTAATGTCTATGCCTTTGATGTTTATTCCAGTTGGTTCAGGCAGCAATTGTGGTAGAAGACATGATAAAGACAGAGTATTTGAGAAATGAATGGTGGTACTGGTCTTCTCTTTCGGCGGCTGCTAAAATCTCGACTCTCTCTGCGTTATCCGTCCGTCTCTTCTCCCTGGATGCAGCTATTTTGTACGATAAACCCATAAATCAATCAGAGCCTATGGAAGAAACAAAGCCGATCAGCTTACCAGACCAGAAGTCACAACCTGTTTCAGATCCACAAGAAAGAAGCAGCAGGTCAAACAGAAGATCTGGTAAGAAGAGGAAAGAACCTGAGGGATCATAATATAATTCACTTGAACCACCGGGAAAAAAATAAGCTCAGCCCGCAAGAACATGAGCCGGAAATGGTGACTTTTCCCCGGTTTTTTTTTCCAAAGTGGAGCCAATGTGTGTGTATGTGTAGATATAGGCAATGTTTCAATCTGGAACCGGACCGGATGTTGAGATCTGGTTTGGTGGTTCATCATGACAAGTCCGGTTTACATCTTCCTTGGAATGGAACGGCGGTTTAACAGGTGGATAAGCCGAGAGAGTATGTGTACACATATGTAGAAGACTAACTAATGTGGAATTTAATTAGTATTAAAGTCGCTTCTTAGACAGTAACTGATTTTAGAACCAAAACTTCGATTCTTTATAAATCTCGCTCTCTCTATACATATACAGGGAATTGAGAGGCTTCAATCTTTATTTCTTTCTTCGTAGTAGTAGTAGTATTATATTATAGAAATACTTTCATTTTCGACACTAAAAAAATTAGAAAATAGATTGAACCATATAACTGATAAAATACCGTGGAAATTACGTGAACATGGAAACGACATGACTGTACTTGATAAACACACAGATACGATATAAATATATATATATATGGATTTTTAAGGCCAGCCCCAGAATCCAAGTGATTCACCGTGATCATGCGACGGCGAAGTGGTGGGCACAAAGACGTGGGCGAAACAGCTCCGGTCATGATCATTGTTATCTTCTTCCGAGTGGAAGTAAGAGTCACAGCTGTCTAGTAGCTGAGGTGCGTCCTCGTCCAGTACCGCACTCCCTGAACTTAACCGGTCCTCTGTTTTGATTGCTGGTTCGAACCGGTTCATGTTTACCGGATCGAGTTGGTTTGGTTCGGGTACTTGACCCGCTGTCTCTTCTTTGGCGAGGGAAGCCATCTGTGGGAACACGAATGAAAGATTCTAACTTTTTTTAATCACACCGGTCAACACAAGCAACCTCCCATAAAAAGATATTATAATTAAATCCGTTGATTGATTTGATTCCCAGCTTTGTTTCTTTTTCTAGTTAACATATATGTATTCTCTTTCTGAAAAAAAAAAGCGTATTCTTTTCCAAATGATGCTTTCTCCTTTGGACTAAATTAGATTGACTAATCTCAATCATTCGTATTAATCTGAGCTTAATTCTCCACTAAATAGGATAATAATACCTCGGATCTGAGCTTGTCGTTCTCCTTGAGGATGGAGTCGTAGTTAGAGAGGAGTTGGTCGTAAGTGGACTTGAGAAGATCGAAGTCTCTTTCGAGCTGTTTGGTTTTCCAACGAGCTCGGCGGTTTTGAAACCAGACGGCCACTTGCCTTGGCTGTAGCCCAAGCTTCTTGGCAAGCTGAGTCTTGCGCTCTGGCTCAAGCTTGTTCTCCTTCTCGAAGCTTTTCTCCAGCAGATGCACCTGGAACAATCTTTCAAATTAATAGACAGACAGAGAGGAAAACAAAACAAATCCTGTGATCAAAAACCTGTTCGGTAGTGAGGCGACGCTTTTTCTCCGGCATCTGGTCGTCGTAATATTCGTCGTCGTAGAGATCCTCCAGCGAGCTAAAGAAGGGCCTTCGCTTTGATGTTTCCTCCATCGATCTTGCTCCTTCCAAATCCAAATGAAAACCATATCAATCAAATGTTATATATGTAGGCCTGATCCTAAAATATCGAAAAAGTTACCACCTTGGACGACGGGATTGAGGAAGAACATGTTGCCATGGGAGGCAGATGGATCGAAGAAAAACGAATTGGATTCCATCGATTGCTTCAATCACAGGTTTTAAAAGCAAAGCAAAGCAAAGAAACAGAGAGAGAGAGAGATCAAGAGAGAAGAAGATCGAAGAAGATGGAGAGAAAAAAAGGATTATTAATTAGAAGATGATGATCTTATGACGGAAGAAGCTCGTACTCCATAGTAATCTCGCCGGAGACTCCAACGGGCAGATGCAAAATCCCATCATGAACAGCAAAACCCCTCCGGACCAATTAATATTCGATTTTCAGATCATAAACTTTGGATTGCTTTTCCGATTACGTACTTGTTTGAGAAAGAGTCTCCTTGTCATCAGCTAAACTCATTTGCTTCCGTCTTTTATACTTCAAGCCGTCCTTGTTAAATTACTCTAATACCCTCCTCTTTTTATCAAATTCTTTTTCCTTCTTCTTAAATATTCAAACCGTAAATATAGTTTTGAATACCAAAATTCTCTAAAATCAATCGTTAGATATTCTTAGAACACCACGTTGATTTAAAATGTTTGTGTCTCAAGGTGTGTCTCACATTAAAAAAACTATTAAAAGTAAGAGAAAAAAAGAGAAAATGAAACACAATATCTTCCCTGAGACAAAGAGAAACACATATCTCAACTTAAAAAATATTAAAACATTAAAAATTATTTTTTTATTGTTTGAGACATTGATCTCCATTGTGGATGGTCTTAAAATCATCTCATTGTGGATGGTCTTAAAATCATCTCATTGTGGATGGTCATAATTCAAAATCACTAAGGGGCAATTCTGGTAGTTCGGAAGTATTACAAACTGAAGTGGACTTTTCTAGGCTCGGTGGGGTCCATTTTCATAAGCGAGTGGACTCGGGAACAGATCTTAACCCTTGGATCTGAATTATGTAAAAAATTGAGTTATATTCAGCTATGGTGGTTCGGCCAGAGTGTGTTAAATGCTCGCCGGTCGGGTGACTGTCGGATCTGCACTTGATACATCTAACGGTCCTTATCTTCCTGTGACTTTCCATTTTTTCACAGCCTTGTCACACTATCATCACTTCATTATAAAATTCTGTAAAAATCACTCCTCTCTTTTATTTGTTTCTTATCTTAATCAACCTTACAATCTTGCACACACAAAACAAAACAAAATTCGTGATCTTGTTTTCAATGAATAATGGTTTGTCTGAAATTTTATTAAAAAGCCTTGAATGAATGATTGTTTATATTTGACATATTCAGTATTTAAATTATATATATATATATATGAAGTTAATATTCGTGGCTCGTTTTCATTTCTTCCTGACTCTTCAGCTACCCAAATGCAAATACTCTTTATCTATATATATGCATATGGGGAAGTCGGGGTGTAGCCACACGTTATAAGAATCATGTTTGTATATAGATATATAGATGTGGAAAATATGCTTAATTACGATATAGTCTCGTTCCATGTGTTAGACAGTTGGATATCAATGGACCTTTCCAATAAAGGAATATCTTTCAGCCCAAACAAGAATAAAAGAGGGAAAAACCCTTTGTTTTTTTCCTTAAGAAAAACCCTACATACACAATTCCTGGTTTTTGTTGGTATCAATATCATCATGTATATGTGTAAAAGTATTGGACTTTACAAATCCATATTTAATTCTTAATATGATATTGTTAGTTTTGGACTCAAATCGTAAAGTTCGCACATATTTGTTTTTGTATTCCTTCACAAAAGATTTGATATTAATTAGAGTTGGATATTACTTATATATTAGATAATATTTATCTAAATTTTTTATGTGAGACTTGAATTGATATTTTAACAAAAAGCATATAAATATATATATAAAGAGTATATGATCAATAGATAATACGAAACAATGTACTTGTTGTAACTTGTAAGTTGACTCCTTATATTATATGATCTCGAATGTCTTGTTGTAAAAAATAATCTTTATTGGTAAAAAACAAAAAAAAATTGAAAGGTACAATTATCATTTAATGGAATGTATATTTGATATAAAAAATTCACTAATAAGTTTTCTGAACTTGTGCGCTAATTAGAAAAAAATATTATATTATTATTACATCTTCTTCGTCTTACAAAAATAGCAACACAAATAAGAATCTGTTATAAAACTAATGTTTATATATGTGTATATATATATATATAATATTATTATGTATATATTTTTGTGAGATGAAGAGAGAATAGACGAGAGGAAAAGATGTGAGAGAGAGAAGATGATCTTATTTTTTTATTGCATATATATCCCTCTTACTAAGCATAACAATGAGTATTTATAGGTGAATTCAATGTCGGTGAATTCAACGTCGATGAAACAAACTTGCGGAGCAAGTTAGAGAAATTTATGGATAATTATTATTTAACACTCTCCTTTAATTATCCATCACTGCTAATGTATTACGTACTGTCTCGTTAAAAACCTTATCATGGAAAAACCCAATGGGATAAAAACCATGACAAGGGAAAAAGAGTACAGTGACGCAATCTCCCCCTGAAATGATGGATATGGCATTCTCTTCATAAATCCCGTAGATGACGCATTCCGATACTTTGAATATGTTTTCTGAATGTTGTAGTGGGAAGCGCTTTCGTGAAGAGATCTGCTGCATTATCACTTGAACGAATGTACTGGATATCGACTTCTTGATTCTTCTCGAGTTCTCGGATNAATATGTTTCTTCATAATCAATTCCCGGTCTTTGAGAAAATCCTTGTGCCACAAGTCGAGCTTTATATCTTGTGATCTCATTTTTCTCATTTCTTTTTCGTACAAAAACCCATTTGTACCCAACCGGTTTTACATCTTTGGATGTAGTGACAATAGGTCCAAAAACATTTCGTTTATTTAGAGAGATTAATTCAGTTTCTATGGCCATTTTCCATATCTCCCAATCAGATCTTTTCTGGCATTCTGATATGGACCTTGGATCTGGATCGTCACTTTCATAATCAATTTCTTTGGATACAGAGAATGAGAAAATTCCATCATTATCTTCTATTTCATATCTATCCCATAATTTTCCATCATGGGCATAGTTAATAGAAATCTCATATTTTTCTGTATCATGTTCATCTTCTAGATGAAT
Source organism: Eutrema yunnanense (assembly GCA_002933935.1). Taxonomy (NCBI): domain Eukaryota; kingdom Viridiplantae; phylum Streptophyta; class Magnoliopsida; order Brassicales; family Brassicaceae; genus Eutrema; species Eutrema yunnanense. The sequence continues at coordinate 120,868 of PKML01057031.1, read as the reverse complement.
CTCTTTATGTGGTTCTCTTTCCACATTTTCATGTATGTATTCTTGACATTTTTCTTTATATGGTTCTTTAGGAACCTTTTCATTTTGTTCTCCCTTTTCTTTTTTCTTTCGGGGATTTTTGTCTTTAGAACCAATTGGTCTCCCCCTTTTCAACTGAACTCTAGGTTCATTTGCTCTATTCCCATCAATATGTTCTTCAAGAACATTAATTCTTGATGAAGCATTTGCAGCAGGGATATATGACTTTGTCACCCTTTTTGTATCAGTGAACGCATCTGGTAACTGATTTGCCATATTTTGTAAATGTACAATTTTCTGAACTTCCAGTTCGCGTTGATTTGTAGGGGATCTAGGTGCAACAAAGACGGTGTGCACCATGTAACATCTTTTGGAATTTCTTTAATTCCTTCCCCTAACGCTAGAAATTCATCTTCATTAAAATGGCAATCGGCAAAACGAGCCGTAAACATGTCACCAGTTTGGGGTTCAAGATACCGAATTATACTTGGTGATGTATAACCAACGTATATACCCAATCTCCTTTGTGGCCCCATTTTTGTTCTTTGCCGTGGGGCTATAGGAACATAAACCGCACAACCAAAAACACGGAGATGGGATACATTTGGCTCCTGGCCAGATGTTAATTGTAAAGGGGAATGTTTATTATATGCGCTTGGTCTTATCTGGACCAATGACGCAGCATGCAAGATAGCATGACCCCATATAGAAATTGGGAGCTTTGTTCTCAATATCAATGGTCTAGCAATGAGTTGCAGACGCTTAATCAAAGATTCAGCCATGCCATTTTGTGTATGTACATAAGGGACCGGATGCTCAACATTGATTCCCATTGACATACAATAGCTATTAAAAGCTTGTGAAGTGAATTCACCAGCGTTATCAAGCCTAACTTTCTTTATGGCGTATTCAGGGAATTGCGCTTTCAACCTGATTATTTGGGCAATGAATTTTGCAAAAGCCGTATTTCGTGTTGTCAATAGACACACATTTGACCATCTACTGGATGCGTCAATCAATACCATAAAATATTGAAATGGCCCGCATGGTGGGTGGATAGGTCCACATATATCACCATGTATTCTTTCTAAGAATACTGGAGTTTCATTCCCAATTTTGGCTGGTGATGGCCGAATTATGAGTTTTCCTTGAGAACAAGCATTACATGAAAATTCTCCCGATTGAAAAATCTTCTGGTTTTTCAACGGGTGGCCATTAGAATTTTCTATAATTTTTCGCATCATGACTGAACCAGGGTGGCCAAGTCTTTCATGCCACACTTTAAATGTACTAGTAAACTCTGGGTTTACTGTAACATATGATTCAACTGTATGAATCTTTGTGGAATATAATCCGGAGGGTAATGCTGGTAGCTCCTCTAATATAACTTTCCTTTCCGGAATTAGTGATGTGATGCAAAGATATTCAATGCCATTCTTATTCATAGTCTCTATATGATATCCATTTCTGCGGATATCTCTGAAACTTGTTAAGTTTCTAAGAGATTCAGGGGAATATAGTGCATCTTGCACTTCAAACTTTGTTCCCCTTGGCATTGAAAAACAAGCTCTTCCAGAGCCCATAATAATCTTTGCATTCCCATATATAGTATTCACGCTTCCAGCGGAACTTTTTAAATTTAGAGAGGAGAATTACTTTTTATCTTTAAGTATTGTGTGCGTTGTAGTACTGTCTGCCAGACATAAATCTCCATCCCGGACCTCAGATCTTGACATATTCTGAATTTAAATTATGCATTAATAACTTATTTTACAACATACTATTAAAACAAAATTACATATAACACAAATTTATAAAAAGAAAAAAACTTATTTCAGTCAACTTGTTCGACGTTGATATCCTCAGGATCAACGAGGAAATCAGATAGATCGAGATGTGCATCATCATCAATGCCATCGAAAGAGGGTCCGGATTCATCAGAGATGAGGTTGGTTTCACCATCCTTTTCTTTTCCCTTTTGGGACTTTTGATATAGATCGGCCAAATGCCTTGGTGTACGACATGTATTGGACCAATGTCCTTTCATGCCACATCTGTAGCAAGCTGTTTCATAATGCTTGTCCATAGTCTTACCAACTTTATCTTCTTGAGAATTTTTGTCAATTCTCCCGGAGTTGAAATTATTAAAATAAAATCCTCTTCCTTGGCTTCGACCACGTCCACGACCACGTCCTCGACCACGGCCACGACCACGACCTCTACCGGGTCCATGTCGTTGCCAATTATTGTAACTAGATGCTACAACATTCGCTTCTGGGAATGGAGCAGATCCAGTTGGACGAGTCTGATGGTTCAACATCACAAGCTCATTATTTTGTTCTGCAACAAGAAGAGTTTGCATTAACTCTGAATAAAGAGTATACTCTTTTGCTCGATATTGTTGCTGCAGGATTACATTTCCAAGATGAAATGTTTGGAGTGTTTTTTCGATTATATCATAATCGTTAACTTTTTCTCCACATAACACCATCCTGGAAGTAATTCCGAACAAAGCGGAATTATATTCTCCCACACTTTTGTAATCCTGAAATCGAAGATTAAGCCACTCATGTTTGGCATTTGGTAAGATCATATATTTTTGGTGATCAAACCTATCTTTGAGCGATTTCCATAGATCCGCAGGATCTTCTTTTGTGATGTATTGGTCTTTTAGACCATCATGGATGTGATGGCACAAAAATATCATAGATTGTGCCTTTTTCTCATCTGATGTCGTTTTTAACGCATCGATGGTATCAAGGAGGTTTTTTCCTCTCAAATGCATTTTTACTGCTACTGCCCATGTCATATAATTATTTCCAGAAATATCAAGGGCATTAATCTCGAGCTTTGCCAAATTTGACTTGATTACTGTAATTATAAATTAATATTTAGTAATCATAAATTTAAATAGCGCAATTAGAAGAATTATAACCGCATAGAAATATAAAATATTAACAGCATATAAAATATATGGCGGCTTAGCCGTCCAATATAATATTGACAATAAATAAAATGCGATAAATAATAATTGCGAAAAAAATAAATTAATAATGGGGCGGCCGAGCCGCGCTACTATAATAATAACTGTAAAATTTTCGCCTTCTAGACGAAATTGAGAATGTCTTCAAGACATTCAATTTATGGAGGCAGAGCCTGCCATATGATCTGAGGAAACATAGTCTACCATATGATCATGATCGTGAAGGCAGAGCCTACCATAACGATCGGTTGGGGGAAGGCAGCGCCTATCATCCCGAAAATAAATATAAATATAAACGGGGAAGACAACGCCTATCATCCCGAAACAATATATAAACGTAAATAGATTGAACATAAATTAAACCTAACCTTTTTCGGTATATGAACAGATCGGAAGACGATCGTGTTTTTTGGTATATGAACGGATCGTGAAACGATCGTGCTGATAACGTGTTATAAAACTAATGTTTATATATGTGTATATATATATATATAATATATATTATTATGTATATATTTTTGTGAGATGAAGAGAGAATAGACGAGAGGAAAAGATGTGAGAGAGAGAAGATGATCTTATTTTTTTATTGCATATATATCCCTCTTACAAAGCATAACAATGAGTATTTATAAGTGAATTCAATGTCGGTGAATTCAACGTCGGTGAAACAAACTTGCGGAGCAAGTTAGAGAAATTTATGGATAATTATTATTTAACAGAATCGAATTTCCTATTTTATCTTTTTTCTTCACAACTAAGTTAAGAGGCCATGAAAATTTGAAAATGGTGGCATCTTTTTTTATTGGATAGTGGTCTTCTGAAATTTTCCTTTTTATTTTTCCAAAAATAGGGGATTCTGTTTATCTCTCTTTTGTTTGCTTTACCGAAAAAGGTGATTGGCATAAATAGTTCATGGAAAATTGTAGAAATATAAGAATATTGAGAAGAAAAACATCAGTTTCAACAGATTGCCATGGATTACCGTTCTTAAAAAAAAAAACGTTACAAAATGTATAAGAAAAGAAAACACATTATTTTATAGTGGTGGTTCGTCTGTGAAATATGAATGATCTTTCTTTTTTTTATTTCATTTTGTCCCTTCGCGAACATCCGATGATAAAATTGGAACAATCTATTTTTCCATTTCACTGTAAAACTGACGTGTAAATAAATTTGGATTTGAAAAAAATGGACTTTCAGAAAGGGGGAAAAAGAAGATGAAGCAGAACACCTGAGAGTAACAATGACTTTAGGACATAAGTATAGGTAGTGGACTAGTGTCGCCATGTGTGTGGTTCTGTAAAAAGATGATCAATCTATAAAGGTGTGAGCACCATTCATAGTTTAATAGTTTCCTCCACTATCTTTTTTTTCTCCTTATTCTATTTTTAAAAACTTTAATAACAAATAAAGTTAAAGATTTATAAAAACTTTTATCGGAATCGTTACTATCTGTCATGATATTCATATTAGCTTTTTTTCTTCAGGGGTCATTCTCAGAAAGAAAAGGATATAATATTAAATTAATAATATAATAGTATATTCAATCTTTTCGTTTGAGAAGGTCCATTCATTATGGTATGGGTTTTCAATTCTCACTGTATGCGAATAGTGAGTGATATTCAAAAAAAATCCATCTCAAGCCACACACGTATATATACACATATTTTGTAGACATATAAATATATATATAGAGAGAGAGAATAGAGAGATATTTATACATATGTAATATAGTACAACAGTACATGTTACATGTATGTACGTTCGATACGTAACCTTTTTTCGATACCATGTTTTACTTTTTTGGTATAAATGTAAGTTTTATACTATTTTTTTTATTTTTGACAGATGATTACAGAGATAAACACAAAAAACAGAGAAAGATCGAAAAACAATATCATGTTTTACTTACTATATGATACTTGGTTTGACAGGTTTAGTTTGGCTATAATCGAGCTAGTTTATGATGTAAACACTCGTGTGTGTACAGTGGTAAGATTAAGGATTCAAATTAAAAACTTTTTTTTTTTTTTTGTAAAAGGCAAATAAATTTTTTTTATTGCTTTGGACCTAGATTTTATGTTCTTGATTTATCTCCATTGATTCAGAGTTAGTATTATTTGTTAGTTTTGTAATATATACCATAGTTTTTATATATATATAAAAATCTAACAATGCTTATAAAAATGTTTAAGAATGGTTCCTACACCTTTCAAAAAAGATCTTAGCTTAATTTTAAAAAGGGTTGTAAACAAATAAGACCAAGACATAAAAAACGTATTTCATAGAAAAAGTCTCTACACTATTAAAATACACACCCCTTTTTTTTGCTAAAGATATACCAAAAGTATAAATTGTATTACTTATATCTAAATAATTTAAATATAGAATACTAAGTCTTGAAATTGTGTTACTTACATCCATCATAAACATTATAAGTTGTTGTTATCTCGCAAAGGTCATTCTGGATAGTGAATACTGTATTATTGAAAATATTGAGAAACTATATTTGGACCACTAATAAAGTTATAAGTACGTTTCCAAAATTCCAGAATAAATAAGCTGTAGTAGGCTTGTAGCTTTGTGGTCAACAAAACCCAAAATTTAAAATTTATTAAGTTTTTATTTTATTTTTTTAACCTCAAAATCCGGATCTAAACTCTAATCTCCATGGAACCGGAGTCAGTCTTTAGTCTATTTCCTTTGGGAATATTTCTCCTCCCAAATGGATTTGAACCAGTGATCTTATCTTTTAAAAAAACCACTAGACCAAGAGCCACTTGGTTTATTAACAAAAATTGATGCAAAATTTTCACTAGAGAAAAAAAGCAACGAATATAAAACAAAATTTGATATCTAGCCATTTATTTTTAGAATGATAGATTCTATAAATCGTGAAGTGGGTAACCCATGCATGAACTTGTTATCTTTTATTTGTGGGCAACCTGATGTGTGTTTATATTAGGAAAGAAAGTACAACAAAGCATGAATCTTAATTTAAGTTATATCAACTCATCCAAAGATGCCCGTATCAAAGACTGATTTAATTATAGCATGACGAGGTAAAGTATCTACATAATTAGTTCCCTTGTGTACGAACAAAAAAAACTAACTATAATTATGCTTGGGTTGACCTAAGTTAAAAATGTCATTAATATTGGACGCAAGTTAGCCAGAAAAAAAAAAAAAATTGTTTGATGACATCTAGCTCCGATGCAACACAGCCTACTAGTCCTATAGTAAGTCAAACAAAGTTTTAGAATCCTCAACTTCCCAAATATGTTAAAGATATGAGATTAATATTTTTCTTTACAAAAAAAAGGAAGAGAGGTTTTGGTGGTTTCGACTTCGGAGAGATTTTAGTAGCTCGCTATTTTAGTTCTCGAGTGCAAGGTACGCCAATTTCTACTTGCTAATGGGTTGGAAAGCAGCTTGCTCGTGAGTCTCAAAGAGGGTTTTCATTGCTCGTGGTGAAACTGTAGGTATCGTGTTTCTTAGGTTTTGAGGATGAACCTGGAGCTCGATTCTCGTGGCAACATTATCAGTTTTTTAAGACATCAAAGATTCCCCTTCCCGTAGTTTGTTCCTCGCTCGACCCTTTTGTTGGTTCCGCTTCAGGTTGTTTTGTTCGGTTGCTTTTTCCAGTTTTGGGTGTTGTTTTCCGTTTGTTGTAGTTTGCTTCAATTTTTTTCGATATTTTTTCGTTTTTTGTTACCCTTGTAATTCTGTCAAAAATCGAAAATTGGTAATATAATCTTTATATTTTACCACATAAAAAAAAAAGTGAGATCTCCGTTACCATGCAGTTATCGTCTTCTTTCGAGATATATATCTATGTTAAAAACTTAAAATGTATGTTATTAAAATTCAGAAAAATGGAAACCAAAATCACATAATGGTACTTGTGCATACTATGAATATGCAAATGTATAGGGCCATATAATTAATTAGACCAGACAAAGAAGGCCCAATTAACGGCCTGTCTTAATAATAAAATAAAAAGGATAACTGTATAAATAATAAACCGGAAGAAAAATGTAATCTTATCCAGAGATAGAGAACGAGAACAACTGGAGTCGTAAAGCCCTTATCCTCTTCTTCATCATCATCATCATCATCATCATCATATCCTTCTCTAATTCAAAATCCGACCCAGACACAGACATATAGACAAGATATCTTCTTTCACATGTTCTTTTCGGACAGAACAGAAAACTCCCTAGTCCCTAATCCAATGCCAATTCATCTGGGCTGTCACTGAAAATCACCTCTCTTCAAACCCTTGTCAATTTAACTGTTGATCTCCAATGGCGGCATCGTTTGCATCTCTCCCTACATTTAATTTCGTCAATTCCTCTAGATTTCCGAGAAGGAGAATCGATTCTTATTGCTCCAAAAAACTCCTCGCAGTTCGTTGTTGTTCCGGCTACATTCGCGAAAATAAGCAGGTTCGGTGTTTCTGATTCCCCTTCTCTGTTTCTTCCTTGTCAATCTGGGAAACCCCTAAAGCTCATTTAGTTAAACAGTGGATTTGACTGTTGGAATCAGTTCGGTTTTAAACGAAACTTAAAAATTGTTAATTTAATGGATAAGGAGATCGAAATCAACCTCTCATCATCACAATGTGAGTTTTTTTGTCTGAAACTGCGAAACTTTTGGCTCACGGCATCCGAAACCAATGAATTTCTCTGATTTTGAATGCAGAGAGGGTCATTGAAAGAATGTGCGATTTCATTAGCTTTATCGGTCGGTTTAATGGCTGCAGTACCGTCGATAGCTTTGCCTCCCAATGCGTATGCAGCAGCAAATCCAGCGATTTCAGATGTTTCAGTGTTGATCTCTGGTCCTCCCATTAAAGACCCAGGAGCTTTGTTAAGATATGCATTGCCTATTGACAATAAAGCCATCAGGGAAGTACAGAAGCCTCTTGAGGATATCACTGATAGCCTCAAGATTGCAGGCGTTAAGGCTCTCGATTCTGTTGAACGGGTAAAGAGTTGTGTTGATAACATTAAGATTAGTGATCATTGGAATTGCGGGTTTTGCTCTGTCTTTTTTTTTGGAGGAATTTAAGCGTTTGGTTGTTGTGTTTACCTATTGTAGAATGTGAGGCAGGCAAATAGATCGTTGCAGCAAGGAAAAAGTATGATCGTGGCGGGTTTTGCTGAATCGAAGAAGGATCATGGTAATGAAATGATTGAGAAGTTGGAAGCTGGTATGCAAGATATGCTACAGATTGTGGAAGATCGGAAAAGAGATGCGGTTGCTCCAAAACAGAAAGAAATTCTCCAATATGTCGGCGGGTGAGTTTAAACGTAAGGGGTATGAATGAGGAGTGAGTGATAAAAGAAATGGTTGTATAAGGAATATTTCTGTAGAAGTGAGATGGGGTTTTGCTCATTTAGACCCTTTGTGATTGATGACTGCAGCTGAGATCTTCGTGTGGGGCATTCGGTTTATCTGCAGAATAGAAGAGGATATGGTTGATGGCTTCCCTTATGAAGTGCCGGAAGAGTATCGGAACATGCCTCTTCTCAAGGGAAGAGCCACTGTGGACATGAAGGTCAAGATCAAGGACAACCCCAACCTCGAGGAATGTGTGTTCCGCATTGTTCTGGATGGTTACAACGCCCCTGTTACTGCCGGGAACTTTGTGGACTTGGTGGAGCGGCATTTCTACGATGGCATGGAGATCCAGAGATGTAAGACAGTGAATAAAATCCACTCGTGCATTAATATATGGGAGTGGTGAGAATTGGAAAATGTTGGATTAATGGGTGTGCTTTTGGTTTCAGCTGATGGATTTGTGGTACAAACGGGAGATCCAGAGGGTCCTGCGGAAGGATTTATCGATCCAAGCACAGAGAAAATACGGACGGTTCCTCTTGAGATTATGGTGACTGGAAAGAAGACGCCTTTCTACGGCTCAACTCTTGAAGTAAATCTCTCAGTATCTCTCCTTGTCATCAGTTTCGTCTGACAATTATTATGGTTAATATATAATAACATGCCCATTATGGTGTTGGTGAACACCACAGGAGCTGGGTCTTTACAAGGCTCAGGTTGTGCTTCCTTTCAACGCATTTGGGACAATGGCAATGGCAAGAGAAGTGAGTTCTTCTTCTTCTTCTTCCTTCCTTTGAAAATATATATATATATGTGGTCATTTTTTGTGATTTATATATATATATTTTGAAATGCAATCAGGAGTTTGAGAATGACTCAGGATCAAGCCAAGTGTTTTGGCTGCTAAAAGAGAGTGAGCTCACGCCAAGCAATTCCAACATCTTGGACGGTCGTTACACTGTCTTCGGTTACGTTACTCAAAACGAAGATTTTCTGGCTGATCTTAAAGTCGGTGATGTTATTGAATCCATTCAAGTTGTCTCCGGTTTAGACAACCTCGCTAACCCGAGTTACAAAATCGCCGGTTAATTCCCTTTTGTCGCTTCATAATACTCTGTTTTGTGAGAGAGAGATTACATTTTAAAGGTTCATAATACTCCGTTGGAGCATTTTCCGGTGAATATATTATGCAAAATTTGTAACTTCATTGTGGACTTTTTAAAATCTACTATATTGTTCGATAACTAATGTACGCCGTTTAATATCTTTAGAAAATTAGACATATTTAATCCACACTAGAAAAAAAAAAAGAAGAGCAACATGTATGCATCAATCGTGTGAAATGATCGTTTCAAATAAATCATACACCAACTAATTAAAATTAAATCCCACATTTGATCACCCCCACAATTAATCTCTCTACATGCAAAATAAGAGTTAATAGAAACGTTTTTTTGGTGGTTGTTGTTTGAAACTGAACTAATAGAAATGTTGTCGATTTTTGTTTGTATACGTACGTACTTCACGGGCCTCGGTGTCGCCGGAAACAGAAACAGCCTTGTTGTTGATCGGGAGGAATCATTCCTCCGCCTTTAGAAGTATCGATTGCCTCCAACATCGCCACCACTTCATCCATCTCCGGCCTCTTCTCCGGATTCGCTTCCCAACACCTCTTCATCACGTTCGCCAGCGCACTCGGACAACATCTCGGTATCTCCGGTCTCAAATTCTAATTCACAAAGATCCATATATATATTCATATTCTTCTATATATAGGGTAAATATATATATTTTCCGGACAAAGAATACGAAAAAGGTAATTGAGAAGGACCTGGCGGACTACGGCGGAGGTAACTTCGGAGAAACTGAGGTCGGGATAAGGCATGTCGCAACAGTAAATCTCCCAAAGACATATCCCGAAGCTATACACATCGCACTTTCTGTTGTACGGACTCCCATTTAACACCTTTTTTTATACATATATATATATATATATAATATCATTTTCATTTATGTCATCATCGATCAATATCACAATTGCATAAAATTGAAGAATTGTAGTATACCTCGGGAGCCATGTAGCCCAAGGTTCCGGTCTCACCGGTCATGTCATTAGGGTTGGAGGCCTCGAGACGAGCCACACCAAAATCTGCAATCTTTAACGTTCGAGACTTGTCCAAAAGCATGTTCTCCGTTTTCACGTCTCTATGCACAATCTTCTGCGAGTGCAAGTAACTCAACCTAATATATATACATATAATCGAGGGAGTTAGTTAATTTTTCCAATAAAATCGTAAATAATAGAACCAATAACATATATATATACCCGCGAGCTAGGTCAAGGGAGAGTTGGATAACGACTTTGAAGGCGAGTTTGCGGCGGCGAGTTTTGATAAGGAAAGACTTGAGAGCACCGCCGGGACAATACTCAACGACGACGCAGCAAACGTTACTCGGCATTCCCATTTGCCCGTTTTCCGTCTGAATGCTCATCTCCGATGTCCCCATCGCCGCTCCTATGAACTTTATTATTTCCATTCACACACCATATAAATAAATATAACAAAGTTTATTACTATCTTTAATTTAATGCTGACAAAAGACGTAACCTTTGTAATTAAACAGACATAAACGTATACCTACTTTATATATGTGTGCATGTGCGCAGCGTTGGAGTGAATATTAGTTTCGGTTTATTTTTTTTTATAAAAAAAATGGTTCGGTTTAGAAAGATTATATATTAGCAACTCAATATTACGTGAGTGGTACCTTGGTGACATTGGGATGGTCAAGCTTATGCCAAACAGCAACTTCTTGAGTGAAAGCAGCTCTTAGCGAAGCTATCTCCGCGTCTGACCTGTGTCCCTCTTCTCCCCAGTCTAGTAACTTCACTGTTTTTTTTTTTTTTTATTCATTACCAATATTTAATTTCACACATATATTATAAGTTCCTTGTTTTTTTTTTATTTTAATATATCCAAATTGTGTGAAAAAAGGGAAAAAAAAAATAGAGATAGAAACAGAGTTTTCCATACACTAATGCATGTGTTTTTTTTACTTGATCGCTTGATTAAGTTATCTAAAGAAATCTTAATTATTTGGGCAGACGGGTATGTATCTAAGACTAATAATATATATTTCTTAGAATAAAAACAAAAAAGTATGAATCATGAGAGAGAGACTGTACCGGCGACATCTTGACCATCATAGATTCCACGGTGAACAGTACCAAAAGTACCTCGAGCAATCACACTTTTGATGATAAGCTTACAAGGATCAATTTCCCACACTCTCCTCGACCTCCCCACCTCAGTCGTCGACCTAGTTATGTCCTTGTTGTTGTTATTATTATATCCACCACCACCGAGAAGCGGTCTCTGAAACACAAGCTGTCGATGTCCGAAGCTGTTTTGGTTATGTTTATTACTAACGTTATCTTCGCCATCACTCAAACTCTTCCTCTTCTCCATCGTCCATGCTCTGCTTAAGTGTCTCTGCAATTGCTCGTCCAAACTCTTTAAATCTATCTGATCCGCTCTCACGTATCCTACTCCTCCTCCGCCACCACTCTCCGCCTTCTCCTTCATTTTCTCAGGGAAAACCAAACCCTGATTTACAAGAGATTCGGAAATTGGGGTTTTTTTGTTTGTTTTTGTTTGCTTGAGATTATTTTATTGTATTTTTCTGGATAGGTTGTGAATTGTGATTAGAGTGCTTATGAGTTGAACAAAAAAAAAAAAAGCAGAAAATGGGGAAGTTGTGTTTGTGTTTATTGCAACAAACAGCTAAAGATGAGGCTCACTCTCTCTTTTGCTTTCTTTTTCTCTGTGGTGAGACTTCTCGGAATACTTCAAACTTAACTCTCTTTTAAGACAAACAATCGTTTACACGTGACCACATGGGGTGTCCCTAATGCTCGACGTGTGTCGGCTCCACTTCTCACAACTCTCTTTTGTGGATAATATATTTTTGGTTAAAGATCTTTTGTGGATAATATATACTATTATTTTCTACTCATGACTAATTTTAATTTTTCATTCTTAACCGTTTTTTTTAAGATTAAAAAATACTATCAATTTTCTATTCTAGAGTATATAAATGAGTAAAAACCCTTTTGTCCAGTGGTCGACTAAAGGTTAATTAATACTTTTACATCAGGAAATATGAGTTTCAATTTTCAGAAAATGCGATTTATGCAGGTTATTAATGGAGACAAGCTTATAAGGAAATTTTCAGCGTGGTGCAAGGAGAGTCGTTTGGTGTGGGTCCAGTCTGCGTGAATTCTTGTGGAACGGATATATTGTCAATTGAAAAATTTGTTATTGTAATAGTTTTTCTAATCTGTAATAAAAAAAATTTCAGACGATAAAAAAAAAAGAGTATATAAATGAAAAAAGTTTGTAAAATATTATTTTATGTTTTTGTTTTCTGAAAGTACCTTTATTACTTCTATTTTGCCGTAGTTTTTGAATCTTGTAAACTTGAAGATTAACAAATTATAACATTAGTTGTTTTTTGTTTTGTTTTGTCAATCCATTAATTGTATTAACTATCAGTTACTTTAAGTTTAATTATCACGTTTCACAATAGACAAAAATAAAAAGAAAAAATCAGCCAGGTCGAGGTAAAAATAAACCTAAAAATTATCGTTTTGGAAATAGATATTAAAATTAACCTCATATAAGTCTTTGAAGATATAGTTCATAAAATCATGGGATTCATGGTCATTTTGCTACCTTTCCGCTAAGCTATTGCCTTTTCGTTTTTTGGGTTTAATGTGCAATTTTCAACATTATTTTATACTCCTTCCGTTTCAAAAAGAATGTCATTCTAACATTTTTTTTTTGTTACAAAAAGAATGTCACTTTGTATTTTCAATGTAATTTTTTTATTAAAAATTCAGTTTTAACCCTAGTGTTTTAATGTATTAATTACAAAGAGAATTTTTTTTAGTGTATTAATAAAAGGTAAAATAGAATTTTAATAAGTTTTCTTAATATGTGTGAAAATTGTCAGAATGACATTTTTTTGAAACAGAGGGAGTAATTATTGTTTTATGGGTTTAATGTGCCATTTTCAACATTATTTTATAATTATTGTTTTTTGGTATTTGGTTTAATTATTACTATATCAGTATAATGTTTAAATATGGACAGATTCTATACGTAAAAAAATGGACAGATTCTTTACTTCAAATGGTAAGGTAGTTAATCAGATTATTATCTTTTTCATAATCCGATCACTAATTACCATTTTCATGCATATATAAAACAAAATATTGGACGTAAAGTTTTGTTGTCTATTTTTTTGGGGATTTTAGTGATTTTTTTCTTTGGTGCGTGAACTTCTGTGAACTATATACTAATCCTGGTGTAATAGTTAAATAAGGTCAATATGTAAGATACATGATGGTCAAAATCAAATTATTGGACCAGAATTCAAAGTGTACGAGCATCATTTTTAAAGCCAACTCTGAATGCCGCAATAATAAAAAGTTTGCTACTAATTTACTCCGTCTGTTCCATTTGATGGATTTTTTAAAGTTTTCACACATATTAAGAAAATAATTAATATTTAATCATAAATACATCAATTTTGTTACTGAACAATTTTCCATATCTCTAAATCAATAGTAGTTCAATAAATTTAATTAATCTTCTTAAACTTTTCAAAGTATCATCATTAATTGATAAAATTTGCATAGAAAAGCTAAAAAATCTATCTTTGTAAAACAAAATTTTTTTTCTAAAAAATCAATATTTGTGGAACGGAGGGAGTAAAGTATAAGTGTCAAGAACCGTATAGAAGTTTATAAACCGGTCTAAACGGTTCTTGACACTAAGAGACTACGCTTACATAAACACATGGTCCAATGTACGTTACTTTGGCATTTAAAAATAATTATAAATAATACTCTCATAAGAGCGAGTCTTCGCCTGGTGATTTCGTTCAATCACCCAACATGTATTATAATTCTAATTAGCTGAAGTCATTTGATTTATGTTTTATCAATCTCATCGATATCAAACCCTGCAGGTGGTGAAAGCATATCCATCACGCGTGGTATTGTATCTAGAATTGATACAAAATATACACTCACAATAAAAATGAAAGCCAACTCCCCACGTTTCAAGTAGATGCAGCCATCAATTCGGGAAATAGTGGTGGTCCGGTATTGATAGGAAGAGAGGTTGCTGGAGTAGCATTTGAGAAATTGGTGGATGGAGACAATATTGGGTGAGTTGAAACTCACTAAACAGATTCTGTTTTTTTTTTTTTTTACGTTTTGAATATTTGGACTAGCATTTTTAGTTTGTTTGTGATTGTTGTGTTGCAGTTATGTGATTTCATCTCAAATAGTTAAGCTTTTCTTAACTAGTGTTGATAAAAACGATGAAAAGAGATCCTCTTCTTCCCTAGACTCTTTTTTCCTAGGTTTTTGCTCCCTTGGTTTGTGCATACAACCAATGAAGAACTTTATGATGCGAAACTGTGGAAGAGTTAAGTTCCACCAAAGATGTGAGCAAGCCCGTCTTAATAATATTGACGAATTTATGCAAAATATGAAATATGAGCATTTTATTCATATAAAAAAAATATAACAATTTTTTAAACATTAATGATTATGCGCGAATCGTATTCGTATACGTTTTTAGTATTACTATTCATTCGTGCAAGTTTTGAGCATGAAGTTTTGGACATATTTTTATTTCAATATCAATTTCAAACATGTGATTTACATTTTTACATTTTATTACCCAAGATATAAACTCCAAAGCTCTCATAATTAATAATTCTTTACACAAACCGAAAAATCTCAATGACAAACACTTTTTCTTCATGAATATTAACTACAAGTTCATACTACAAAAAAAATATTGATACATGTTTTGGACTTTTACATTGGGCGATAGTTTTTTCTCATGTTTGATAGATTCATTATGGAGAAGCAACTCATGATGCATTGTGAATCATCTAAAGAAGAACTGTGAAGCTTTTCTTATTATTTCACTTATCGTTCACAAAGCAGAGCATTTTACATTTATAGAGAGTTTGTGCAAAACCCTAGATTGTGATCTGCTGATACATGTCAGTCATAGGATCAGTCAAGTGATGGGAGAGAATCAAATCGGTTATGAATTTGGATTTGATCCTTTGTCATTGTACAGCTCATTGATGTCCTTTGCTCTGCAAATCCTCTACGTTTGTCGCAGAGTGAAGATGACCGTTGGTGGAGTTTGTTGGGCTCAATGGTGGGCTTTGTTAGAACACTTTCTGTATTGCAAATGCCCATGTTGGTGTTATTTGACAGAGTGATGTCGTTTAGTGGAGAAGCTAGCTGAAGTGGAGGCTTTCCCTTAATACCAAGTTCCATACACATCTCTACACAAGTCCACACTCTCGAAATCTCCGATCAATTATGGCGTTTCTTCAACAAATCTCCGGTTTCGGAGCTTTTGAACGATCTTCTCAGTCGCTTTTAATCGGATCTGGGATCGGTTCGCCATTTTGGAACGAAAGAGGAATTGCGTACGTCGGCACGAGGGGAAAGGTCGGATTCACCAGGCGAAGACTCGCTCTTAGGGTTTTTGCGATGTCGTCTTCATCTTCGTTCAAGATGAATTTGAACGAGTACATAAATAAAAAATAACTTTGGAGTAATTTCGTTCGTTTCTATTTGTTTTAATTTTAAACTTTTTTTACAGTTTATTTATTTAAATATAAAACAGTTTTTTATCATTTTTTTATTTCTCCAATTGGTTCAATATGGTTCTATTTTGTTACGGTTTATTCGATTGTTAATTTTTTTTTGGCTTTTCCGATCATGTTAAATACGATTTACACTTGGGTTTGATTCGATAACCAAATTAGACACTCGTTTCTTCTTCTTTTTTCCAACACAAGCTATATAAATAAATAAATATTATGATAAATATTGTCTGGTGAATGTCATGTAGCCTAAATTACAAAATGATATAAAAACACGAGAATCGACTGAAAACTTATAAGCGTCTCCTGATTCATATATATATGTCATCGTATCATCTAGCCCTGGGCGTTCGGATGTCCATTCGGGTTCGGTTCGGTTTATTCGGTTGTTCGGTTATTCGGGTGTAGAGGTCTAGGGTCCATTCGGATATTATTGATGTTCGGTTCGGGTTCGGTTCGGATGTGTTCGGGTTCGGTTCGGTTTCCTAAGTGTATGTAAAATCCAATTGTAACCGAAATATCAATGGATTCGGTTTCGGTTCGGTTTTTTCCAACCGAAGTACCTGTTTGCAAATAAAATAACCAAAAATCCGAAGTTAAACATAGCAAGTTCATCAGATCTGATAATAAAAAGAGAGTACTAATTCATGATTCCAAGTCCAAACAACGTTGAAAATTCACCAGAATCAGAAACATAATGCAGAATGGGTCCACAGACAAATAATTATAGCAACACCAAAGGCACACTAGAAACAAAACCAAGCAGACGAAAACATGACCATATGTGACCAAGAGAAGATCCTAAAGAAAGAAAGAAAAACATAAGCAAAGAAAGAAAAGAAACCTAATAACATCAATTCTCAGCTTGAGCATCTTCAAGCTAAGTTTTTCTAGAAACATAGAGTATATATTTTATTCAATGACGACGTAGCAGAGGTGACCACCATGACGAGGAGAAGAGAGCTCAAAGACATTGCTAACAAAAGGAACAAAAAGTTGCCATATACAAAATTACACACGCACTAAACAATTTCAGAATTCAGAAACACGCATCAAAATGAACACTAGAACTAAAGAAAACGCATCAAATTCAGAATTACACACGCACTAAACAATTTCTCCCAAAGAACATATACAATACGCAAATATCAAAATCGAAATCCCTAAAATTAGCTCGAACAAATCATTAGGTAAAGAGAGATGAAGCAACGAAGTCATACCTGAGATCGATTTCTAGAAATCTCAGAAGGAGGAGAAGAAAGCTCGAAAAAGATGCGGGATCCAGAGTGATTTGTTTTTAATTTTTTGGGTTTTAAACTTTTAGTAGTTGGGAAAGGAATCGATGAAGAAGCTCAATCGACAGGAATCGATGAAGAAGTATTGGTTATAATCGATGGTTCGGTTATATGGTTTTAACCGAACCGAACCCATACCCGAAGTAACCTGAAATCAAAACCCATTCGGTTATATCACTACAACCGAAGTAGTCTATGGTTCGGTTTATTCGGTTCGGGTTCGGGTATGGACTTTGGTTATGGACATTAAGCCCAGGGCTAGTATCATCTGGTGTCGTACATATACAAGTTATATAATTGGAATCGAAGTATCATTTTATTACACAAACTAATTAATATCAAATGGAAAATAATTCTGACAAAATCAAATGGAAAATAATTTGCGGTAATTAATAGTCTTTGTTCGTCAGAAAAAAAAAAAAAAATATAAAGCATTGAAATCTAATCTATCTTTATTTATTATTTTTACTCAATTTTTAATATTGGCATAATTGCGTTAAGTCTGAAAGTTGTTAAGAAAAAACAAAAAAACTCGCTGATAATTTGAATCGACATGCACGTGAAATCTTTGACCCAATACTGGAAAAAAGTAGTATATGCTTTAATTATTATAAGCTTTAAAAATAATATGTGGTGTATTTTTTATTTATATGCAAAATAAAAAAGGGTGTACGTTTTTTTGTATCACAGACTCACAGTTACAGCTGTAATATGTTTAATTCTTAATTTTAGGCAAAAAAAAACAAGAAAACAAAAAAAAAATCTTCGTGGAAAACGAAAAAAAAAGACAAAGATATTTTTAACCGTTGACAAAAACAAAAAAAAGGGAAAATTTTAACCCAACAAAAAAAAGACAAAAGAAGGAGGGACTCATGTCACAAGGAAGAAATTGTAGAAATCATATCTTATTATCTTGATACATGCATGAATAGAAGAAATGACAAATTATTAATATACTATTTGTATAAGATACCATTGAGTATATATATGTTGATTCAGATGATCACCAAATATGTTTAGAGAGTGTCGGAGATGTACGAGGGCGTTTAGGAGACGAGATTTTCGTTAATTAGGACGAAACGACTTAGCGCGGTGGCGAACAGGTCGGTGACCATGTTTATGTGTATTAATCTTTAAAAAGGTAAACGAATCTTTACTTGCGAACTGATTCTTGACAGAACTTCAGCTCGGTGTTCTAAAAATACTCAAGCTGAAGGAAATATCAGAGAGTTCGTGTACAAAGCCTCTTTTTTCTTCTTCTTTTACAAATGCCAACGAAGGGGTATATATAGCCGGAACTGGCAGACATCCTCCCGCGAATCTGGGTGACGTGTCGGCTTCTGTTTGGTTTACGTTCGGCGCACGTCTCGTCACCGCGGTGTCTTGTCGCAGAGATGGGACAGTTTTGACTCGGCGCACGTCTCATCCTTTGCGGTGGATGAGACGGGTTGGGTTCGATCGTCGCAGGGTCAGATCATACGTGTCGTCCTCTGATGCGCTCCTCCTATCGGCGTTAAGAGCGTCAATTCCCACGTGTCGCCTTCCTGACGTCCCTGTTGTTATATTAACGTCAGCGCGGGGATGATACGGGAGTCCGGGGTATGACCGAGCTGAGAGGCCGGGAGCACGCTTGAGTTGACCGATCCTTGGTCGGCTTCATGGTGAAGCTTTTTGCGGAGATGGGCCCGGCCCATTTGGGGGTGCTAATCCCACCTCCAACAATATATATATGATTTTAATATGTATACTTTATTTGACAATATGAATTTTGTATTCCAATTTCGTATTATATAATGAAAAAAATTCAGAGAAAAAAGAAAGAAAGAAGAGCGAGCGAGTGGACTGGACTACTTCACTTATCGTTCCCTCAGCTTTTTATTTGGAGTCACGTGAAAGAACCGTCAACTTATTATATGCAGACATGTATAATGGGCTTATTATTTTGGGCCTTGAATGGGCTATGAATTTGTGCAAACTATAAACCACGCTCCATTTATTTAATCATCAAATACAAAAGTATAGAACAGCAGTCAGCAAGCTTACATTTATTTTGGTCAATGTTAAGCATATACATAAACGTAAGGCTTCTGTTGGTAAAACAAAATAATATAATGTTCAATAATTGTAATCTTTTTTTCATTTAAGGGATTCTACTATCCCATTTGAAATTTGAATTTACATAATGTTTAATAATTGTATCCTAAATAAAAATGATACGAAGAGAATATTATAATTTTTTTTAGCAAAAAAAAGAATACTTACTCCGTTCCTAATAGATCAATGTTTTAGGTTCTTCACATTTATTAAAAAATAATTAATATTTAATCATAAATATTTTTTTTTTACTAAACACTTTTCCATAACTATGAACCAATAGTAATTCAACAATCTCAAATAATATCTCTTAAAGTTTATCATTTATTAATATTAACTAATAAAAAATCTGGAAAATCAATATTTATGGAACAATATAAAAAAAACCTACAAAATCAATTTATAGGAATCGGAAGGAGTACTTTTTTATTTTTTTGTGGTGCGTACTTTGTTATCCCTAATAGATGAATAGTAAAAACTTACGTAGCGATCTTGTGAAGGAAAAAACATGGAGTTATTACAATTTAATGGTGACAGAGAGAATTACTACTCTTTTATTGTCTCAACTCCCAATGTTAATGAACTACTTTTCCTTGTCGAGAATTTTAAATGTACAAAATATCTATGATTACTTTTTTATTTTTCTAATAACTGGAGATTATTTGGGTTTTAGACAAACATCCTTTATAAATATTGGATGACTATTTTATAAATATATATTAGGGGGCTCTGATGTTGTTAAAATTTATTCCATAATTCTATTCCTATATAAATCTAAACTTCTTACTATATTTGATTATAAAATAATGCTTGATTTGTATGGGGAAAATTACAAATATAGATTGTGTGTCGAGAATTTTAAACTTATGCGTTGCGCTGCGTGAATATGCATATTTATGGAAGTAAGATAAACGTATGTAATTTTGTTGTTATTGGACGAAAGTTCAATTCAAAAGATTTAATGACAAGACATGGGGGCTCCTCTATTCTTTAGTTTCTTTTAAATTCTAATGACTATGATTTTTAAATGATACTACTAATTTTCTGTGCGATCCATGTTAGGCATCTCATCATAATCAACTCACTATTTTATTTTGGCCAAATCACTAATTTTCATGCCACTTACCTTTTCAGTTGAACTAAATCAATACTATATTTTTGCAATAAGTCCAAGATTCCCCACCTGAAGCGGGTTCCGGTTTAAGTTTAGACTCGTGTGATATCATAATAAAGTAATAATGTTATCGTCCATTAGTTTCTCTAACTGATGTAATTTAATGATTTATAATGTGTTAATAATCAATCAATTAAGCGGATAAACATTGGTCTGACACATGAAACTTCGATGCCAAGTTACGGTTCAATCATCGGAAGCGAAACTTTTAAAACTTCACATGATCGTTGTGTACCATTTCATACGGCTCGGTTTTGGCTCCGATTAGTAACCATGTGTAATCATCGAATGGTATAGAAATATAACTAAACTGCAGAATGTTTTTTTGCATAATAAAATCTGCAGAATAACAACAAATTTTGAAATCATTGTTTTGTGTGATTGGATAAGTTATACGGAATGGCAGAATATAAACCTAAAACAAATAAATGATCCAAAATAATTTCCCTATATTTTATATAATTTAAATATTACTAGAAAATATTTTTTTTTCATTGTAATTATATCTTACTCATTTTTAATATATTCATAATACTTAAAAAATCTAATAATGTTGTAAAAGCCAATCTCATTCATTACATAAATACTTATAGTGAACTAAACAATTTAAAATATTATTAGTTATATAATTAAATAATGTGGAAAGTTAATTTAAGGGCAATTCTACAAAATAGCACAAAAAAACTAAAAGTTCCCAAATTTAGCACCCAAGGGTGAAAATCACAAATATAGCACCAATTTTGATAATATTAGCACAAATTTAATATAAAAATGACTTATAATCATTTCCTAATGGGAAAAAACTAAACCCTAAATTGGAAATAGTGAACCCAAACATAATGTTTAATTCTATTTTAAATTTATTTTTGGTAAATAAGTATTTTAAAATAATTAGTTATGCTATTTTTGGTATTTTAAATTTAGGGTGCTAGTTTTGGGACAAAAAATATTTTTTGTGCTATTTGAGGGTATTTCTCTTAATTTAATTCAAGTAACTATATTTTTCTACTTATAATTAATGGATGTTTCTTTGTATTTTTTAAGCAAAAACGTATTTTGTGTTTTTATATATTATTTTCATTTTGCAAATTTGTTTCTATTGATAAAATACTTGCGAAAATGCGTTTTGTGCTATTCCGCAGCTTACCAATCAGAGTTTTTGTTTTGTCAGGGAGATATGTTCCAAATTTTAAAAATTTAGATGTTATATATTCAAAAAATAAAATTGGAAAATGTCGTGAACTTCCATGAATAAATTACTGCACAATGCACAAACTATTTAGTTATCAGTATCTATTTTAATTATAAACAATCGCTTCACAAAAGAATCTCATAGCATTTATAAATGCTGATATATCATGGTTTTTACCCTGTTTGAGCCATGATATAAATCCTTTTATAGAGTCTTTTATAGTATTTTGGAGTCTTTTAGAGTCTTTTGCAGGTTTTAGCACATTTGGAGTATTCTTGGAGTTTATGGAGCATTCTGGAGCGAAACTGAAGTCTGTTGGCTAAAGTACCCGAATTCACGTCAAGTATCGATCGATACCCATCGAAGCAGATTTCAAAGTCGCGACTTAATGAAGTTTGAAGAATTGCAAAAAGTGCCCAGAAGTCTCTGATAATTACAAGAAGACCCCAAGTCGTGTTTTAGGTTATAAATAGGAGTTTTAAGCCATCTTTTTAGGGGATGCCTTTTTAAGCTTTATTTTCTATACTCTGGTTTAGAGAGAAGTCTGATTTCCCTTCGTCCGAGATCAGATCTCAAGAACCTTGATTATTCTATTGATGATTTATTCAAACATGTCTTTTGATTCAATTGCCATGTCTGAGTAGATCCACCTTAGGTTTAGGGTTTTCTCATAAAGGATTTCT
>PKML01057031.1:32567-92714 GCA_002933935.1 Eutrema yunnanense | reverse complement strand
TATATATATATATATATATATAATAAAATACTCCACTAGCTTTCGCAGCACTCCATAGATGTAGCTCTAGTCTATTATATATAAGAACTATTCTCTAGATAGTCTATCTCATTATACTCTCTCTCTCTCTCTATTCAGTAAAGAAACAAGAAGAATGAGAAATAATAGAAGTGGAGAAGAAGGAAATAATGAGTATAAGAAAGGTTTGTGGACAGTTGAAGAAGATAAGATCCTCATGGATTATGTCAAAGCTAATGGCAAAGGCCATTGGAACCGCATTGCCAAAAAGACTGGTCTAAATTTCTCTCTCTCTCTCCAACTTATAATTATTTCTTGAGGGTCAAATTGAAACTATATGGGTCTTACTTTTATGTAAAGTTTTTAAGATAAAGGTTTTTTTTTTTTAGGTTGGGAATTCCCAGTACAAAAAGAGCGTAAGCTAAGAAGTCACACATATGATTCCGGTCCATAGATGAATTGCTTAGCCTTTAGACTTTTACAAGCTTAATTTGGGGGTTTATTTTAATCTTTTGAAATCAAGTTTTTAGCCTCATCTTTATTAATAATAAATAGGTTTGAAGAGATGTGGAAAGAGCTGTAGATTGAGATGGATGAATTATCTTAGCCCAAACGTGAAGAGAGGCCATTTTACCGACCAAGAAGAAGATCTTATCATTAGACTCCACAAGTTGCTTGGTAATAGGTAAGTAAATACATCTATCTTCAAAATGTTTTTTTGAAAAAGATATTCTATACATTCTCAATAATTAATTTGGTTCATAACTACTAGTAGTTGATATACAGGTGGTCTTTGATAGCTAAAAGAGTTCCAGGTCGAACGGACAATCAAGTGAAGAACTATTGGAATACACATCTAAGTAAAAAAATAGAAATCAAAGATCAAACAATCAAACCCATCAACAATCAGATGATCGATTTGGCGAATATGGCAGATGCATCCGAAGAAAGACTATTGAATGTGAAATTTGATAATAAAAATATTATTGGAGATGATAAATTGCTTATAAGCGAAGGTCTTGGTCTTCTTCATCAGGGCAATAACTATACGAGTTCGTCGCTTTGGGGTCATCATGAGGATGCTTTTGAGCTTAGCACACTCACCTACATGATGGATTTCATTGATGGACATTGTTATTAATGTGTTTTTTTTTTTGCTGCATTTATTTACGTTTTAAATTTATTTCTCTTTCTCAAAACACTGAAACATCAGTAATCTGATATTAAAGTTGCTGATGCTTTAGTGTTTGATTAGCTCATTTAGTTATTTGTGTGTGTGATATTGCTTTAAAACTATATATATGTATCACTTTAACCGAAAGAAATTTTGTATCATTGTAAACTTGAAGTGCATGTTTTTTTTTTCTTTATGTGAACAAAATATTTCCTTTTTTTTTCTTTTTTTCTTTTTTTATTTAAACGAATTCTCAACAAAAATAAAAGAGTTTGATAATATTTGCTACAGATCTGTTTTTTCATTCGCTACGAGCCTACGAATGGATAATTCTATTATTGTAATAATAAGCTGATAAATTAATCTTTAATCGCACGAAAATGAATCAGTGATTTCTTACTATATTATGCTATCTTGTGGATATTTCAAATTTTTATTTTGGGTTGAGAAATTATGAAATATTGTATTATAACTAAAATGAAAACAAAGAAAGAAACAACATTGCAACTGCTCATGGTTATTTTGGCCGATTTTTTTAAAATACACTATGACTTAATCCGTACTAGCTATATCGGAGAGTAATTTTTTAAAATAACCTGAATTTTATAATATGTCTAACTAATTATTATGGATAAAACTGTCAATTGTCTACTTAACCCTTTTTGAAGCTAAACTGCAAAAACCTATTTTAAATTTTTTTTATATATATTCAAATAAAATAAAATATTTTTCAATTTTTTATATATATTCAAATAAAATATAATATATTATAGTAATTTTTTTTGCAATATCTCGAATAGTTTATTTTATTTGAATATATATGAATTGATTATTATTTAAAAATATATAATATTTTAATATAATAAAGATTAAGAAATTAAATAATAAATAACATTTTTAATGGAAAACAAATATTTTCTATATTTTTTCAATAATTTTAAAAGAAAAATTTATCCCTTCCTATTTTAATTATCTTTTGTTATTCGTAATGTCATAATTATGTAATAACTTATAAAATAAAATTCATTTTTCTTAAATGATTCCTTATATAATTATATAGAGATGCATATATATATGTATATATATACATATATATTTATGTGGAAGGACTTTTTTATTTCCATGCATGCAAGTGCAACATATATAGTAAGAAATCAGAACTTTAGGAGGGTTTTCTGAAACTTTATAACTCAAGGAGGTAAAATCTAAATGTTAAAAAGTTGAGGCTATGAGATTTATGTAGGCCATACTAAATAATAAGTGACCATAATTAAAAAGTACTCAAATACAGGACATGTACACTCGTAAATTAATGAGACAGAGCAATAATATGCAAGAAGAGTCATAAACGCAGAATCTATATTTTTTTGAATAATCATACCATTTGTGTTATGAAGTAGTACAAGTATTAAAATGTGACATTTAGTTACCATTCACACTGCCCCACAAAATTCTATTTTTTTTTATAGTGTATGACAAAGTTGTCCCCCCCAATCTTAGTATAGTTTAATTAATGTTATTAATTGTCTTGATATACTCCAGATCGCATATTTAAATAAAGCTTGAATTTAAATTTCTGTAACGTCTTTTTCTAAAAGCTAATTATATATTTTACTAGGTAAAAAAATTACATAATAACTGCATGTGCAGTAGGGAATAAACAAAAATGGAGAACAAAAAAAGAAGAGGAAAGGATTAGTTGTTCCCTTTCCTGACTCAGGATTAGTTGGCAAATAAAATTGTCAGAAGTCTGTCTATCAAGAGAAGATGACCTTATTTACGACTCATTTTCTTCAGATTTGTTAGATATAGTTTATAATGTGCAATATATTTTATTTATTTACTTTCAAATGCAACATTTATACCTTGAATTCTGGAAAAGAAAAGAACAATGAAATCCCCTAATTAAAATCTTTTGTTTTGTACGTTTTTATTTGAATTCTTATCCCCAAGATTTCAATTTTCTTATTTAGATAAAATCAAAAGACCATTTGCATGCAAGATTCATATTTAATTACTCCATCCGTTCTAAATTAAATGAAGTTTTAGAGAGTTTTTTTTTCACAATTAAGTGATGTTCTCACTAACCAATGCAAAATTAAATGATTTTTTATTATTTTTGACCAATTACATTTTATAAACTATTTGTTCATTGGTTCAGATGAATAATAAATGATGTTTTAATATAGAAAAAAACAAAAATTAATTGTTTCTTTAATTTGTGTGCATACTACTAAAACATCACATAATTCAGAACAAAGAGAGTATTAGATAGTGTAATGTGAATGGTTTTATGATGATCGACTACATGGAAACAACAAGTTGGTGTGACTGAAAGGACAACGTGAAATCGGAAAAAGGCTTCAAAGAGTTCCTACAGCTTCCAATGTAGTATGGTAGCCACATCTTTAACCTACCAAACAAACATAGAAAATAAAAATCAAACCGTAAATACAACCGATTTGATATATATACCCATATCTTATTATATAAACTCAAATCTTCATAATTAAAACCGCGAAATATATGTATTTCATCTGGGTTTCCTTTTTATTATTTATATGAAGAAAGTTGGTAGAGAGCAATATATAAGAAGAGAGATAACTCATCACAATCAACGGGACATTACAAATTACATATGGAATAATAGAGATATATTATTATGATGATGATGATGGATGTTCATGATGATGGATTGGTTCATACAGAGCTAGTTTCGGAGAGGCCAAATTCAAGTCCCCAAAGCTCAAAAGCACCCTTAATAAAGTCATAGTAGCCTCCCTTCAAAGCAAGTGTTCCCTTCACAAGTCCTTCTCTCACAAATGGATATGTCAATAGGTTTGCTAGTGAAACATTCACTGCCTCCTGCATTAATTAAAACATTGTTATATAATCTCATATATATATATATACTTTGGTTAGATTTATATTTCAGATATGAATGAACATGTAAGTTGTGTACCCTTTCACATCGACTACATTGGTCTTCAAAGGATGAATCCCCAAGTTCTGATATAACCTTTGACTTGGCTGGTAAACAGATTTTCACCCAATCCTCTATGAAATCACTGCAATTCACATCATTTACATCATTTATTGGGGGAAAAGAAACTAAATCTCATTTCATAAAATATTTGATGTTAAATTTAAATAAATTGGATATAAAGAAACTATACGTACGTGGAGTTGTTTCCATCTAAGGGGAAAGACATAAGTCCCTTGATCCCACCACATGCACTGTGTCCTATCACCACAATGTTCTCCACCTACATTAATAAATTTCAATAAAAACCAATTACATATTCTAATAATATTATTTATCAAAATTAACACTTGTTAATTTACAATATTACATTTTCAAATCTTTCTCTATTTTTTCTCAGGATTTTTTAATTTAAAATAATCTAATATGTTTTACTAAATTCAGTAACTTCTTCGCTTTGTTAAGGTGTTAATCGTATGTATATTTTTCTATCTTAATAGTATATGTATATCACACATAAATACAGTGTTTTCTTAAGATGGTAAACCCATTTATGGCCCAGCCCATTATCGAACAAATGTAAAGAGGTAAAAGAGAATGGTTCACCTTAAGGTGCAAGACAGCGTATTCAATGGCTGCTCCAACTCCACCGTATTTGACCTGCAAATTTTTGGAAAAACAAAAGGGTCAACGTTACGACTCATTAAGACAAAAGTCAAGCACTTCGGTCAGAGAGAGAGAGAGAGGATCCTAGCTAGGTAGAACCGTAGAAGAGACAAAAGTAAAAATTGTTAACCTTGTCAAAAGGAGGAACCATGTTGGCTATGTTACGGACCACGAAGGCATCTCCTGGCTGGAAGTTTAGAACGTGCGATGGACACACACGTGAGTCCGAACAAGCAAACACCATGTACTGCATGCACCACCCATTGCACACACATATATTACTCTCTCTTTTTGTTCTTTTTTTTTCATCTTTAATTAAAAATTGTTTTTTATATTATTTACCTTAGGACTTTGACCCTTGGCGAGCTCACCGTACAAAGCAGGGTTGGTTCTGCAGATTAAAATATTAATATGAAATCTAGACTAATTTAATTGGGTCATTATATATAACAAATTAGAACATAAGAGAGAAATAATTACTCGTATTTCTCCTTCTTGAAAGTGATGAAGCCTTGCTTAATGTTTTCAACGGGGTCGAAAGCTTTCTTGTCGGACGAAGTACCTGTCTGAAGCGCCGCCGTGATCTGCTCCACCTTAGCCGCCGCAACCGTCTTTAGCTCTTCCTTCTCGCTGCCCATATATATTAATTTGTACACACATGATATACTTATTAATAATTTGACCTTTTTTAGTCATCAGATATTATATATACGCGAATAACGAGATATTTTTACTTACATGAGAAGCTTCTTGAGAGCTTCAATGGCCTCTTCGTATGATTCGCTTCCCATCTCTTCGCTCTGCAAGTTAATTTGTTGACCAAATAAAATTATAAGAAAATGTATAGAAATTGTCAGAGAAGTAATTAATTAGTAAAGAGAGGAGCTTGTCGATCGTGTGTATTAAAGGTGAAACTATAATCAACCTATTCAAGTACTACATCATACGTACGATAAAGAACAATTTTATGGTACATTTAATATAATTTTAGTTTTTGGGGTGGAAGATCGATCGGTAATGTTGTTTAGGAGCCAAATTGGTAGGTAAGTTAAAATAAATATAGATGGCGACTTCATCACAACTATTCTCCACACGCTCTCATATGGTATGAGTATGTACTACGCACACACACACACGTCTCAGTTTCATAAATCGTTTTGTTACTTTAAGCTAGCTACTAGTAGTAAATTATTTTCTTTTATCACGTGGATCCTACGTACGTCCCAACTTCCAATTTAAAAAATGTCGGTTTTATTTAGTAGAGCTGCCATAACGCTTTTAAAATTTCGAGGTCATTATTGTTTTTTACACATGAAACATCATTCAATTAATAGTATTTGGTTTAGAATGTGTGATAAAATGTCGAAGCAAATAATAATATATATACTCCACTTCATAATAGTTACGCTATATAAAGGACACGTGTGAAGTTTTAATCGCTAGAGCCTATGGAAGCTGAAAATGAACACTTCCCTTGTGATTCACTAGGCTCCTCTCTGAGTCTTAACTGGGGTTTTTCTAAGGATAATAATAGTAAGGAAATGTGTTTACACACGTGAGAGTTTCCAGGATTTGCGGAATTTATACGTAGGAATAATTTAGGATTCTGAGGGATAGCTGTACGAAAATCATCAAATGAGATGGTGAAATAATTTTTTAAAAAAAATATATATATATGTATGAATAAGCCCTATACAACAATGTAAGTAATAATGAATGTAGGTTAAAAAGAGAGATGGATATGTAAAATGTATACCCAGTAAGGGGTGATGATAGGAGCAGGAGCAGCAAAAACGGGCTCGTTACGGATAAGGGTTGGAACGGAACGGGAGGAGGAGGAGGAGGAAGAAGGGAGGCAAGCGACGGTGGGAGAAGAACGAAGAGAGAGTTTTTGGAGAGAAGATTGAGAAGGAGAAAGAGAGGTGAGGAAGAAGCCGGAGAGAGGAGCGGTCGACATTTGCTGGTGAAGAGAAGTTAGCTAGTGATCAGAGTGATATATGTATTTATAGTAATAATAAGACTTATGTAAGCTACTTAAGTAGTGAATATATTATGGGATTGGTGAAAGATTTGAGCGTTTAAAAGAACGGTTTCTCATGGTCACGGTGAGAAGGAGGATAATGAAAGCGATGGGTGAGGTGAATAAGAAATTTTCTTTCTCTTTTTGTGGATGAGGAATATTAGCTACTTGAAGTTTTTACGTGCTCTTGTTCTTTCAAATTGATTTTTTTAAATTTAGAAAATAAAAGGATAAGGTCCCTTATCACCAAAACAGGCTCTCATCTTAAATAAACACCACTCATCACTTTAGATCTTAGGCCATTGTTTGTGGTGCATATGAGCCATACTTCTGTAAGCGCTCCAAAGGCCAGATAGACTGCTCTTGTATACACAAATTAGTCCAGAAGATACATGCATATATGTAAGGATTTACATCGATCATGGACTATTCTATTCTATGAGAACAAACTCAGTGAAAACTCTTAGTAGCATGAACCTATAAAAAAAAAAAAAAAAAGAGAGAGATAAGAAAGAAGCTTTGTTTCTCTCAACCCTTCACTCAGATCTTCCATGACCATAAATCACACAAGCAAAATTAGGGAGAAAGTAGAGTTTCTACTTCTTTCCACGTGTTAGGAGAGACAGAGAGATCGAGGAATAAAGAAAGAGACGAGAAATGCATTAGGGTTGGTTTTGGGACTTATATGTAGAGTAAATGGCTAAACTATGTCGACATATTTTTTCAGGCGCACAACATAATGTCAACATTCTCTTGTCATAGTGTGGTTTTCATTTGGAGTCAAAAATGAACATGAGCGTCAGAGACATATAAGAGTATATATCTTGAGGAATGGATAGAAACAGAGTGAAAATATTTAGCTTATGCCAATTAAAAATTTTAAAAAAACTTCCTACTTCGGGCATAGTTTTATTGGACAGACTGAGAATGCGATACACCGAGCTGCTTTTGCCAACCTGAACCTTTCACTCTCTGTTAGCACTCTCTCAATCACCTTTATGATATTAGCATCCTGCAAAACATCGTAAGAGTTGCTTCTGAGCTAACCATTCAAGCAGATCTAATGTGGAACATTTAACCAAATTTTTCATCTTGTATCAACAAGAGACTAGTGCATAGTAATAGTAACCTTTCTTGGTTGCTGACTAGTAGACCTGACGCTAGCAACATCTCCAACCACTATTATATTGTTAGTATTTCCTCGATCATCCCTTTCCGTTGGCGAAGTTGTTGAATGCCTCCAATCACCATTGATTATGTACTTGTAGTAGTATCTGTCATATTGTCAACCATCACCATGTTATATGACAGCAATCCATTCTCATAAGTTTCAAAACTATAACACTTTAGCCATCTCTCAAAATCTCAAAACCCAAATTCAACCAACATGCATTTCTGCTGTTGGGCCTTGAGGCATAAACATAAATGGGAAAATTGGAAATCAACGAAGCAAGACTTACTTTCCCTGTGAAAGCCTAACTTCTGTTTCAAAACGTGGACCGCCCTTGTGTGTTGCTTTTATCGGTTCTTTCCAATTTCCAGTGAAATCCCCAACCAACAATACCTCCTCCCCCTGTGATAGAGCAAACCAAGGTGCAACTTAAAACACAGAGGCCAGTCGAGTTGTTCAACCCTACAGATCACGAGTTACTGAAAGAATTGCACCAAAATAATAAAAATGTGTGAAGCAATAGTCACCTCGTGTCCATTCCACACAAAGGTTACAGCGTGTGTTGGAGGTTCATCATGTTTGCCATCGTCCACCATTGCAATTAGATCCCATGTCGCCCAAGCAATTGCAGGTCTGCAGGTCAAACGTTAAATTCAATCAAAACAGAAAAAGTTACTATCTATTTCATGTTTGGTCTGCAGGTTTAGTAATCAAGAAAGAGACGAGCTGAATGAAAACCTGTCAGGTTTGCAAGCGTGCAATCCTGTAACGAAACTATAAGCAGCATGAAGAGAGGTATCAGTCATCCAGTGAAGATAAGCAATCACACAAGCTGACGACCGGTCAAAACCAGTAGTACAAGTTACAAACACACGATGGTTCTTTTTAAGTAACCGTAGTAAGAGCCCAACACAAAGTGGTAGTTTCTTCCTTAGATCAAAGGAATCTGCATCCCTGGCACCAAAATATCAAGACTTTATTATTCTTGTTCACACCTGATTAGAGCGCTAAGAAAAGAAAACACATGAGGTTCCTCAAGGTGATATGAATTTGCGTACCTTATAGGATAGTTGATCATTAAGATTTCAGATTTCTGGCATGCATCATTTACTTTATGTGAATCAATTCCCCAGTTTTGAGCTTCAGTTCCACCTTGGAAATTCAGTATAGCAGTAATTCCCTAAAGCAGAAAAGCTTGCTCAATCAAAACCAAAATTTTAATGCTATCATTGCATACCACAGAAACCAAATTTCTCAACTATAGGCGCTATTCAGCACTCACTGCGTCCGACAAAATTTCTACATCATCTTCTGTTTGTATACATGAGCCAACATATATCTGCTCTGTAATCTGCAAATGTCGAAGAAGAGAATAATGGTGTTGAGAGATTGAACAGAAAGAGTAAGAATACAAAACTAGGCTACTCAGGAACAGAAAACAGACCTTACTGTAGCGCATTCCAAGAGCATGGTTATAATGCAGCTCTCCTTTTGATCGGTCAAGCGCTTTGATGTATTCCTCTAAAGGGAAATTCCCATAACCCCATTCCCCATCTCCAGGCTCTTCTTCTGAAAAGACACAGACCAGTGGACTGATAGGTGGAGAAAGAATGTTCTTCTGTGTCCCTGAATGAAAGGAATTGCTGTGTCTGGTCAAAAGTTTCCATCCGTGGGAAGTAAAGAATTTCGATGAAAATGCAGCATAGCCAGAGTTTCCACTGCCTTGAGGTGCTCTGAGATTCGATGATAAAATATTTTTGTTCCAAGTAACAAAGGGCACACGTCCTCTGTTATAGAGCAAATCAAGGTCGCTCAAGTGAAGCAGATACTGAATTGGAAACGGGGAGAATGGTCTTTCAAGAACAAGGCTAAACGATCCTGTTCTCTCTACCAGCATCTTCCTGAATAAACCAAAAACTGGAAGAAATAAAAAAGAAAAACTCATAAACTTAACAATAAGGTCAGCATGCAACCAAGACATGGTAAACATCTAGTCATGTGGTAGCAATATATAGGCAAAGATAATGTCATGGTCACTATTTGAGCAATCAAATGACAGAAATTTCTGAAGGAAAAATGAAGCAGATACGGATACTTTGCTTCTTAACTACTGAGAAGCCATGTTAAGTTAAACAAACAGCACAAAGCATAAAGGAGTCTCTTGTTTATTTTAGTAAAATCATAGGCACAGGCCTTAAAAGTTCTTACTGGGTATCACCAAAATCCTTGATTTCCAAGAGACTACCACCAGAAGAATCGCTGGCCTTCTTCAGTGTATCTCCTACCATGATGATTCTCGCCTTCTCCGCGTTACTCTGCAACAAAACAATTTAACTGTTCAGAACAATGGACAGCTAGAGACTACTTCCAAACAAGGCTTGACAGGGAGAATTCAATACCCCTTTTTTGATGGCGTGGACGAAGATCTTGCCATCTGCTGATAACGCGAAGCGAATCCCGAGTGGCTTCTCGAGCGTGACCATGTACTCGTTCAAATTCATCTTGAACGAAGATGAAGACGACATCGCAAAAACCCTAAGAGCGAGTCTTCGCCTGGTGAATCCGACCTTTCCTCTCGTGCCGACGTACGCAATTCCTTTTCCGCTCCGGAATGGCGAACCGATCCCAGATCCGATCAAAAGCGACTGAGAAGATCGTTCAAGAGCTCCGAAACCAGAGATTTGTTGAAGAAACGCCATAATTGATCGGAGATTTCGAGAGTGTGGACTTGTGCAGAGATGTGTATGGAACTTGGGACTGTGACTCACAGAAAAGGAAAGGAAGAGGGGGTAAGAAACAAGTGGGTCCCGCTTTCTCCTGGAAGTATCTAGCTTCATTTTTCTCCAAGCATGACACGTGTTTTCAGTGCCAAAACAAAACAAAACAAAAAAGGAAATAAATATCTAATCCCAATCGCCACGCTTATTGAGTCAACGAATTGATTTGGACTTCAAATTAACAAACAAAGTTACATGGAAATAACATAAATACAAAAATTGAAGAAGGACCTGATTGCTATATTTCTTAAATTAGAAGGAAAAAAGGTTACATGGAGCTAGTCTTGCTTGCGTCGCCACCGTCGCTGTGGTTTCTCCTCATTAAATCCTTAAAACAGCACCGTTTCGATGCGCCTGGAGACGAAACGGAGCCGTCGCAGATCTTCGAGTGTCCGCCTCCAGCCGCCGGGGATCTGAGGGGACTCCATAGACAACTTTAACGGAATGGTGATATATCGTAGCTCTGGTTTTTGCGGGATACTTTAACGGCAGCAGCGGCGAATTCGCCGGAAGCGTAGAAACTGAAGCTTGGGCTATACGACACCGTAAAGGAAAAATCCTGCATTTTGCCTTGTTTTCGTCTATTTAACAATCGTGTCTGTGATATACACATGTGATGTGAGTGGTTTAGTTTACTTGTTCGTAGGCGAGAAACGTGGTCGCTCTCGTGGTCTTTGTTTAAGGAAAATTGAAATTATAGACGTAACAATGCTTACGATTAGCGGCAACCTAGATTAAGTTTTATTAAGCAACTGTTTAGAAGTATCATCTGATTTGACAAAACCATATCGGGATTCTATATCTCTTTCCCAATCAATAGAACCAAAAACAAAAAAAAAAGAGTCCAATTCATATTCTAAACTTTACAATCAAGTTAAAATTTCTTGCGTAATGGTTTTGAGTTTTCTCATATACCAGTACTAACAAGTTTTAAACTATACAACAAATGGTTAGTCAAGATAACATAGTTATATGTTTCATTCGGAGCCCAATGGTTATTGTTCTCTAACACACTACAAAGCATAATTGAATCAAAGATACCGAACGTCTAGCGAATTTTAAATTGACTTTCCAAACCCGTCTATAACAACTTTGAAATATACATATTCTTTTATGGACCGTCGGCACTAAAACCTTAATTTATGCCAAGGCCAAGAATTCATATTTGATAAAGTTGGGGATAAAAAACAAGGCACTATTAAAATAATTGCACCACATGCTGGGCAAAAGGGTATTCGGTTCGGTTCCGGTTCTTTCGGTTCCTAAGGTTTAGGATCTAATGGTTACTTTTATATTTTCGGTTCGGTTCCGGTTCGGTTCCGGTTCGGTTCCTGTCGGTTCCGGTTCGGTTCGGTTCGGTTATGTAATTTAGGAACCGTAAAATATCCGATTTTTTTTTGTTCTTAACGGTTCCGGGTATTTGGGTACCCGAAATAGCAATTTTATACCGAAAATGTGAAATAATATCCGAAATAACAAAAAATACCCGAAATCAGAACCCGAAATATCAATAAATTACCCAAAATGTCAATAAAATACTCTAAACCGTTTTTTGTTCTTAACGGTTTCGGGTATTCGGTTCCTCATTTCGGTTCCGGGTAAGAACCGGAACCGAACCGATACCCATGGTTCCCAAATTCAAAATCCAATGAGTATTTTGGCTGTAACCAGAACCGGAACCGGAACCGAACCGAAATTTTTGGTCGGTTCCGGTTCGGTTCTTCGGTTCCGGTTTTTTTGCCCAGGGCTACTTGCTAATATCCATTTCTTCAACGAAAAACAACATTGAAGTCTATATTGGCATGTTCTCCAATATAAATTATACATCGCTCTTAGATTTATATATAAATTAGAGTCTGTTAATATTTTTAATATATTCAAAGATTGCTTTTGATGTAACAAACAAGAAATATTCCCTAAAGATTGTTCTCCATATGTTACATTTTTCAAGTACATGTGGAACAATGAGTTGGCAGCCTAAACCATAACCAAGAATCTAAGTTTTTAATTCGCGTTTGAATATTATTATTGTTTCTAAACTATTTTTCCTATTATCGCTGCAATTATTAGTAGGGTTGGGCGTTCGAATCTTCGGATCGGATTCGGATCAGGTATTTGAAGTTTAGGGATTTAGGTACCGATCGGATATTTTAAAAATTCGTATCAGGTTCGGTTCGGGTATTTTTTTTAAGATCCAAAATTTTTTGGATATGTTCGGATCCGGATCCGAAAGTATCCACAAAACTCGAATAACCCGAATAACCCGAAATTTAAGACAAAACACAAAAACATGAATATTCAATTCAATAAAACCAATATATTTTCAAACCAAAAGTATCCAAAATACCCAAAAATTTCAGAAAAAACAAAATAGGTGTATTCGATATATCCATAATATCGAAAATATACCTAAAATACCTGAAATACCCAAATTTTTTGGATTTATAGTTGTAATTTTGGGTATTTGGGTTATATCAAGTCTAATTATAATTAATATATTTGGGTATATAATTACACTTCGGATATTTTGGATACCCATTCGGTTCTCGGTTCGGTGCCGGTTCGGATTCGGTTCTTCGGGTATATGAATTTAGGATCCGATCGGGTATTTTAAAAATTCGGATCGGGTTCGATTCGATACCGGTTCAGATTTTCGGATCCTGATAATTTGCCCATCCCTAATTATTAGTGAGCTTTATTTTGTGTAAATAAGATTTTCAGATAATTAAAAAAAAGTCCCTTCCATTTCCACCCAATCAAGAAAGACAAATTTGCCCAAACGTAGGGCTCGCCTCCTGCAGACCTAATCATTAGCAGTTTTTGTAATTAAGATCAACATATTTGATGTAAGCTTTTGGACTTAAACAGAGGAACTAAAGAACTTGAAGCAGAGAAATGGGCATGTTCCTCCTTATAACGTATGTTTAAGAGTTTATATATTAGCACAATACTATAATGATTTTTTTACAAAGTTTCCTTTTTTGTCCTTGTTTTTGGATTGGAATGGACTTGTGTGCACTAATAATTTTGTTGTAGTGCGTTATTAATCATGAGATTTGGCAATTATTAGATTTAGTGGTAAAAATGTTCATCACATACTTATTTTTTGAATAAATTATTAGATCAAGTGATAGATTTGTAACAAAAACACAAAATGTGTTATGATAGAATTATCATAGACTACCATAAGAATAAAGTTATAAATCATATCGATTTATCCAGCCGTCGGATCATCAATAAAACAAATCATCAATAGACTTCTTCGTATCAGCATGGGTATATCTCATCAATTAATAGACGATATCGTATCTTTCAAAAATTATAAAACGAGTCATTTCTATTTTCGTTTTGGGTATGGTTGACAATACGACATCTTATGTTTTACATAGAATTTCATCACATAAAATTAAAATTTTCAATTCAATCTCTACGAGATCCACCTCAATTGTATCAAAGTAATTTGAAATCCACTAACAAATCTTGGCTCTGAAATTCTCTTAAACGAAGAGGAAAAACAAAAACAAAACTCGTCCACTTCTTTCTTTCTTTTTTCATGGAAAAAAAAACATAATCCATAGGAATTGGATTAAGCTATATATAATACCATGCTAAATTGATAAAAGGATAACTGTAGTGATCGAACTGTATGAATTAGGAAATTGGTTTACGGTTAGATGTCAAATTGAAATAACGAAGTTTTCAGCGAAGAACCAGCTTAATTAATTTGGTAATTCTAGCTTTCTGATTATTTTGTTATGTCAACATTTCTTATCTATATGCTTTCTAATTAGTCAACCAAACTCGTCATATAGGATTAAATTTAAAAGAATATTAATGCCTGAAATAGAACGCATATATGAAAATATTAATCCCACACATATCACTCATTTGACAAAGATCGACTAGTTGCGTAATTTATTATGCATGCTAATACTCATTCAAACAAACTCTCCAAATAATCAGACTGAAGCTTCTCTCTCTTGATCGTCGGCCAGCGGTCAACACTCCAACACTTTATACTCTCAACCAAATCTCTTACCTTGGTTTGTGCATACAACCATTGGAGAACTTTATGATGTGAAACTATTTCATGATGAGAGAGAACATGACATGGGTTTTTGTGACAGAGATAAGTGAGTTTTCGCAAGCTCGCAAGATTTTGAAACGGAACGATGTGCTTTTGGAAGTAGATGACATTCCGATTCAAAATGATGGGGAAGATATTTTTTTAAAATTTT
Organism: Eutrema yunnanense; assembly: GCA_002933935.1. NCBI lineage: Eukaryota > Viridiplantae > Streptophyta > Magnoliopsida > Brassicales > Brassicaceae > Eutrema > Eutrema yunnanense. The sequence continues at coordinate 77,667 of PKML01057031.1, read as the reverse complement.
TTTGAAGTTTTGTATTAGTATGGTGTTTCTCATACATGGCACATCCCATCCACAAGTCTTCAAGAAAGTAATATCGCGATCGACCCCACTCAACTAATTGTTTTACGTAGAGGTTCTCACATAGCTACCAACTCGCTCCATGGTTGTGTGAATAGCATTGAAGAGAAGAAATAAGCCAATACCTTCTCACCTAAGCAAATGGACACCACAACCATAGCGAAAGTTGATCCCTCGACATGGTTGATCGCTTTATACAAATGGGTTCTCGCAGCTTTAAAATCTTTTTCTCCAAATAGGAAATTTCATTAAAAACAACTTGAACAAAAACATAAATCAATTCATAGATAACGGATTAGGCCTTGTTAAATCAGCCTAGAGATACGTTTTTAGTATTACTATTCATTCGTGCAAGTTTTGAGCATGACGTTTTGAACATATTTTTATTTCAAGCATGTGATTTACATTTCTACATTTTATTACTCAAGTTAGAAACTCCAAAACTCTCATAATTAATAACTTTTTACACAAACCGAAAAATCTCAATGACAAACACGTTTTCGTCATGAATATTAACTACAAGTTCATATTACAAACAAAATATTGATACATGCTTTGGATTTTTACATTGGGCGATAGTTTTTTTCCATGTTTGATAGATTCATTATAAAAAACCAACTCATGAGGCATTGGGAACGATCTAAATGAAATTCCACAATTACATCCAACTCATAAGTTATAAAATCACTTAAAAGACCTATTGTAACTTGATAGTTGATACTAATAATAATTAAAAAACAATATACGTTTTGTTTGGTAATTATTTTCAGAAATATATAGACATGGGCCATTGGATGGGCCCTTATTGTAGAGCTTGTAAATGATTAGCATAAAAAAGGTAGTACATGGTGCATTTTAGCAGCGTGTTTGATAAATTACGCTTATATCCACGTCGTGCGTGCGTACAGTTGAGTTGTGTTCCCCATCCGACCAGGTCCTTGTCCGAACCCGGGCTTCTTCATCTGAGAATCGGAGAAGGAGACGAGTGTGAAAAATGGAAATTGCGAGCGAGCCGACTCGAGTGATGGTGGCTGTGAACGAATCGACGATCAAAGGCTATCCTCACCCTTCGATTAGCAGCAAAAGAGCTTTTGAATGGACTCTGGAGAAGATGGTCCGATCCAACACTTCCGATTTCAAGATTCTCTTGCTCAATGTACAAGTGGTGGACGAAGACGGTTCTTCTCTTTCCTTTTTTCATATCCTCTGTTTATCCTTGATCGTATGTGCGTATGTCTGTGCGAAATCGTGATCGTAGATATGAGCAAGCTTTAAAAGGATCGATCACATATGTGTAAAACAGGTTTTGGTGAAGTAGACAGCATATATGCTTCTCCTGAGGATTTCCGAGACATGAGAGAGTCTAACAAGGCAAAAGGTCTTCACCTTGTCGAGTTTTTCGTTAAAAAATGTCATGAGATTGGGGTAACTTTAAAGCTATCCTCCTCCTCTGTTTATCTTCTTCCCTGGAGTGAAGTATATCGTAAATCTCATAATAACTTGTGTAAAACTTGTAGGTTGGTTGCGAGGCATGGATCAAGAAAGGTGACCCCAAGGATGTGATATGCCAAGAAGTGAGGCGGGTCCGCCCAGATCTTCTGGTTTTGGGAAGCCGTGGTCTTGGCCGGTTCCAAAAGTAAGTCAAATACTCACTCTCATACACCACGTATTGCTTTATTTGGCTGAATGATCAGAGATACCAATCAGATCAGACTTTTATTTAACCGTGACAGAATTTTAGGGTTTAAATAGACTAGTTGATTAGTTTGAGACTGGACGGGATCAGAGCAAGGGAATCGTAGACTCTAAGTTACTAGCTAGTGTTGATGTGTTTTGTTTATCATATGATTCATGTCTCTTGAGCCTTAAGGGTTTTGTTCCTCTTCACTCTCTTGCATTGCAGGGTCTTTGTGGGGACTGTGAGTGCCTTCTGTGTGAAACATGCTGAGACATGCTGAGTGTCCAGTCCTCACCATCAAACGCAATTCCGATGAAACTCCCAATGATCCAGCTGATGACTAAACAACAACCAAAATGGTAAAACTCTTCTTTGATCTATACATATATACAGAGAGTGAGTGAGTGCTTTTGTGTGTACAAAATCCAAATTTATTTTATTTGTATGTGTGCAATCTGCTATGTTTTGGTTTTATATCTAAATAAATATCTTTAATATTCAATCAACTTAACTTTCAGTTTCATGTTTTTCTTCTGTTTGGTTTATACATTTGTAAAAATTTCGCTCTCTTTGAATTTCACTTGAGCTCTTGATCAGTCGCATAAGTCGTAAGCAAATTACAAGGGCCTAACTGAAACTGTAGCTAAAAAAAAATAGAGAGACTAAAACGGAATTGTGTCGAATAATCAGTGATAATGCAACTAAACTTTCGATTTCTAATCATTTCTAAATTGACTAAAAAGAATTGAGTCTGAACGAAACCGTTTTAAACTGCTATTCCTTTGGTGTCTACTAATAATAATACAAAAAAAAAAACTCGAAACTGAAACAAAAAGAGTATATATATAAATATGTGTTCTTAACGAACAGAAGTAAGTTACACATGATTTAAGGATTACATGAATATTATATGTAAATATGAAACAAGTACGATTCAGCAATAGAAAACCAAATTAAAGAACAAAAAATCACTTATATGTATCATCCGACTAGCAAATGCATAATCATCATTAATATAATTAAATGACTTGGTGGTCACCATTAAGCAACTGGACGGGCCACAGATCTTCAACGTTCCAGTAACTGTCGTTCGACTGTTCCAAAGCATGAAACGACGTCGTCGTCACCGGAGATATTAAGCTCTCCGCCATATCCAAGGCTTTGCTGGAGCTGCTTTGGTCCATCGTTGCCATCACCGAGCTCTGTGAATTTTTCGAACAAACATTCATATTTTCCGACGAAGACGACACTTTCATGTGTCTCTGAATCTTTGTCCTCCAGAAATTTTTTATCTCGTTATCCGTTCTTCCCGGAAGATGCTTTGCAATCTTCGACCACCTATACATAAAATATATTCTAATTAAATTTACGTTTACGTACGTACACGCATGTACGTAGTCATGAAACTATGCAAGACGACCTGTTTCCAAGCTTGGCATGAAGTTGAATGATCAAAAGCTGTTCTTCTGCGGTTATGTTCCCTCGCCGCACATCTGGCCGGAGATAATTTAGCCACCGGAGCCGACAACTTTTTCCGGTACGTTTTAGACCTTTTTAATTATATGAAAGCAAAATTATATACAATGAAATAACATGTGGGTGTCATATCACTATTGGGATACGTATCTCTTATATTCCTTTTCGTTTCTATGTATATATGGAATTTTCCATAGTTTTCAATATTCCTTTTCTTGTAAATAGAATTCTAAGGAACGTGTACCCTAGTTGATTCTAGTATATATATTGTACGCTATTGAACAAGAAGAATAAGAGAAATTCTTTTCACTTTTGTGCTTCTCTTGACAGTATTGGGATACGTATCTCTTATATTCCTTTTCGTTTCTATGTATATATGGAATTTTCCATAGTTTTCAATATTCCTTTTCTTGTAAATAGAATTCTAAGGAACGTGTACCCTAGTTGATTCTAGTATATATATTGTACGCTATTGAACAAGAAGAATAAGAGAAATTCTTTTCACTTTTGTGCTTCTCTTGACATGGTATCAGAGCCACAAAGGCAATTAAACTAAAAGTTTATTTTCTTGTTCTTACTCGACCATGGTGGATCCGGCGAAAACTTCTCTCGTGGAGACTTCTGCTGACGAATCGGTGCTCCAACGGAGGAAGATTCATCCTTATGATCTATCGGCGAGCGATAATCCGGGAACTTTGATATCTCAGGTTCTCCTTAACGGTGATAATTATGATGAATGGGCTCGGGAACTTCGTACTGCGCTGCGAGCTCGAAAGAAATTTGGTTTTGTTGATGGGACCATCCCACAACCCACTGCAAAATCGGGAGAAATTGATGATTGGTGGACCATCAATTCTTTACTTGTGTCCTGGATTAGGAACACAATTGATCCATCGCTCCGTCGCGACATCTCACACTTTGAAATCGCAAAGGATTTATGGGATGACATTACTGAGCAATTTGGGGTTGTTAATGGGCCTCGTGTTCAACAATTGAAGCAAGAATTGGTAACTTGCAAGCAACATGGGCTTGGAATCAAAGCTTACTATGGAAAATTGAAGAAATATTGGGAGGATCTGGCCGATTACGACAAAGAAGATCAATGTACTTGTGCAGGCTGTCCGTGTGGAGCAAAGACTCGAGCGACTCAGAAGAAGGAGAAGGACAGATTGCATCAATTTTTGATGGGGCTTGATAAATCTGTCTATGGAGGTTTGAAATCAACTTTACTTGCTAGAGATCCACTTCCAACACTTAATCAAGCATATTCAACCCTTCTCCGTGATGAAACTGCTCGATTTGGAACCAAAGAACATTCTGTACAATCGGACGTTATGAGCTTTGCGGTTCAGAGCAATTTCACTTCTCGACCTCGCCCAGATAACAGAAACACAATATGTATAAGCTGTGGTAAAAAGGGTCATGTTGCAGCCAATTGTTTTGCTAAAAACGGATACCCAGTTTGGTGGAGAGGAGCTCGTGTTGATCTCGCCAAGGATCGAGATTCCAAAAACGATCCTCATATGCGAGTTCCTGCTGGTGCTTCTTCTGGTGCGTCTCCGTCGTTTGGAGGAAGACAATCAGCTTCTTCTCACGCTACACAAGTTGTTGGGCCTGTCCAGATTTCATCAAATCATATTGCTGGGCCTGTTCCAAGTAATGTTGCTGGGCCATTTTTTAATAATCATGGACCTTTACTTAATAATGCTGTTGGGCCATCTTTGGGCTCGAATTTAGGAGGTTTCACAGAAGCTCAATGGAAATTGTTGCTCAGCACGTTTCAAGCCGGCAAAACAGATGCTTCCGAAACACTTACTGGTACGTCTCTTTTAATTCCTTGGATCTTAGATACTGGAGCTACGCATCATATGACAGGATGTTTATCAGTTATGATGGATGTCCATGATATTTTACCGTGTCTTGTGGGTTTACCGGATGGAAGACATACTGTGGCTACTAAGCTAGGAACCGTTGTATTGGGGAAACGTATTCGGCTGTTACATGTGTTGTTTGTCGATGGTTTGAACTGTCACTTAGTATCTGTTTCTCAGATGATTAAACAGAATAAGTGCTTTGCTCACTTTGGTGATGGATTTTGTGCCATTCAGGACCATTCGCGGACGCTGATTGGAGCAGCTGAGGAACGCGATGGGCTTTACTACTTTAGGACAGTGGCAGCTGCAGGGGCTGTGTGTTTGCGTGCTAAGGTTACTCTGGACGTTTGGCACCAGCGGCTTGGACACCCATCGTCTAATGTTTTTGCTTTTCTTCCTGATATTAAGGATAATAGTATTAGAGATTTGTCTGACAAGGCATGTGAAGTTTGTTTCCATGCTAAGCAAACTCGAGATTGTTTTCCGAAGAGTGATAATAAGACAAAAGAAGTTTTTGAATTGATTCATTGCGATGTTTGGGGTCCGTATCGTCATGCAACTAGTGTCGGAGCTCGATATTTTTTGACAATTGTGGATGATTTTTCTCGTGGAGTTTGGCTTTTTCTTATGATCGAGAAGAGTGAGGTTTCTACTCATATTCGCAATTTCTTTGCAATGATCGATCGCCAGTACTCCAAGAAAGTAAAGATTGTACGAAGTGATAACGGCACGGAATTCATGTGTATGAAAGATTTTTTTCTTCAACACGGTATTGTTCACGAGACTTCTTGTGTAGGAACTCCACAACAAAATGGACGTGTTGAACGTAAGCATCGTCATATTTTGAATGTTGCACGAGCATTAAGATTTCAAGCTAGTCTTCCTCTTGAATTTTGGGGAGAGTGCGTTCTCACCGCAGCTTATGTAATTAACCGAACCCCTTCGAATGTGCTTCATGGACGCACTCCATATGAGATTCTTAATGGCCAACTTCCATCATTTGATCACTTACGTGTATTTGGATGTCTATGTTTTGCCCACAATCAGAATCATGGTGGAGATAAGTTTGCTAGTAGATCTCGTCGTTGTGTGTTTTTGGGTTACCCACATGGAAAGAAAGGTTGGCGCTTGTATGATCTTGAAACAAATATTTTTTTTGTCTCTCGTGATGTCATCTTCTGTGAATCTTCTTTTCCATATGCCACAATTTTGGCAAGTGATGAACGAGATACATCACCTATGACAATGCCATTCACGTCTCACTTTGACGATGACTCTCATGTTTGTTCTTCTAGTGTTCCCGTGCCTTTGTCATCTCCTCCACCACTCACCAATGAGATTGATAATGATGTTTCTTCTCCAATTGAACAAGATTCAGCCGATGAGAATGAGAATACAGAGCAACCCATTGCAGAGATGGGTCGTGGATGTCGACAAAAGATTCCTTCCGTTTTACTCCGTGATTTTTTGACGGAGACGACAACACGGTCTGCACCTTCTTCTTCCGCAACGACAGGAACGATTTATCCAATTACAAACTATGTGAATTGTGATCGATTTGCAGAACCACATCGTATTTTTCTCGCAGCAATCACTATGGAGAATATACCAAAATCATTTGCCGAAGCTGTTAAAGATGAACGTTGGCGGCGCGCGATGCAACAAGAAATTGATGCTTTAGAACTGAATGGTACTTGGTCGTTAGAATCTTTACCTATGGACAAGCAAGTGATTGGTTGCCAATGGGTTTTTACAATCAAGTATAACGCAGATGGATCTATAGAGCGATATAAAGCTCGTTTGGTTGCATTCGGGAATCGACAAATCGAAGGCCTTGATTATAACGAGACATTTGCTCCAGTTATCAAAATGGCTTCAGTTCGCATTTTTCTTCGTGTTGCTGCTGCTCGGAACTGGGAATTGCACCAGATGGACGTACACAATGCGTTTCTTCATGGGGATCTCGACGAGGAAGTGTTTATGAAACTTCCTCCTGGTTTTCGTACTTCTAATAAATCTACAGTATGTCGTTTGCGAAAGTCAATATATGGTCTTAAACAAGCTTCACGATGTTGGTTTTCGAAGCTTTCTAAGGCACTCCGAGATTATGGTTTTATTCAGTCGCATTCTGACTACTCGCTTTTCTCCTTAACCAGAGGTGATGTTGAGCTTTACATGCTGGTATATGTCGATGATTTGGTTATAGGTGGGAACTCTAGTGCTTTTATACGAGAGTTCAAAGACTATCTCAGTTCGTGTTTTCGTATGAAGGATCTTGGTCCGTTAAAATATTTTCTTGGTCTTGAAGTTGCGCGAAATGCATCTGGCATATATGTTTGTCAACGTCGTTATGCTCTTGACATCATTGCTGAGGCAGGTCTTCTAGGCGCCAAACCAGCGTCGTTCCCACTCGATCAGAATCATCGTCTTGCTCTTGCCTCTGGTGATTTTCNTTTTTTAAAAAAATATAGAACATAAAACTAATACTTTTAGAAAAATAATCAAAGACATTAATGAATTCGTATACATATTCAAAAAACTATTTATTGAACTGGCAAAGAAAAAAAAAGTACCAGAGGCTTTGGCGACAGAGTTCCAAAGACCTTCACCATGATTAAGGATGTAATTAAAGAGGATCAAATCTTCTTCCATAGTCCATGGCCCTTTCCTCACTGTTTCTTCTTTCTGTGATATTGTTATTCTGCCTCCTTTCCCTCTCCCTGTCTTCTTCATCGTCTCCATCTTCTTCTTTCTAATTTATAACTTTGTTATGTATCTATGTCTATTTTTTTGTCTATGCAAGAGAGAGAGAGAGAGAAGAGAAGAAACAGATAACAGAGGCGGGAAGATGATCAACAACTGTTTTCTTTTATAGGGTTTGTTGTGACTTGTGACTATGGTCCAATTAGTAATAGCGCGATCGATTGTGGTAAAAAATATATTACATCACACCAATGTATATGCAAAATCAATAAAAATATGTAATACTTTATTACAAAATTTAATAATAAGCTGTCAAGAGAAATGACTTAATAATTAATTAAATGAAATCTTGGCGTGATTAGTTCACGTCCACACAAATCGTAAACAGTGAGAAGGAAGAAAGTACAATATTAAATCAAAGGAAAGCTTGACAGAAACATTACACGTACAGAGCTTATGTGAATAACGACTGCTTCCTAACCACTAGCCAATATTTAATTGGTATATTCAAAATCAGCGAAGTTTTTTTTGTTGTTTGAAACTGAATTCGATAATTTGATATTTACTATATTTTACCATATCTAGATTACACTTTCTTAATAATTTGATCAACGCATTTTTTTATGTGTATGATTTAGTTTTTACATCTTATCCTAATTAAGAAGATCTAAATAGTTGATAGAAAGAAAATAAATTGGAAGTTGTAATAGCGTTTGCTTTTTATTTAATTTTATCAGTGAAGTTCTTTATTTGATTTTATATATAAAAAACAAGAAGTTGTAATTGCGTTTGCTTTTGGGCAATTAATTGAGATCGGTTTGGTGTAATTCATATGCCAAATTTAGTAAGTGAAATTTTGTGGCTGAAAATCTAAATGATGTGTCAGCTTGCAATTCAAGTAAATTATTATATATGTTTCACAAAGAACATATTAAAAAATTATTAAAAATTCAATATTACTTTTTATTAATATATTAAACAATTTTTTCTCTAATTAATACATTAAAATAAGGGTGAATTACATTGAAAGGCACATTTACCACTTTTGTTACAAAAAAAGGCACATTTGACTCTTAAGGCCTCTTTTGCACTGTTCATGNCAAAGACGTATTGTGTGTTTTCCCAGATAAATGTTAATTACAATCAAATTGTACTTAAAATTATTTAAAGTTAAATAGTATTCATTTTAATATAATTCGTAAAAAAAAATTGAACTATCACTCCATAGAATGATTTTATTGTACTAGTAGTTGTTTTTGGTTGATGATTAATATATTGAAGATAAAAAGGTTATCATCTCCTAATAAATAATGATAAATATTGTAGTGGAAAAAATTCGAGCCCCACACAGTCTTTTTCATACAAAAAAAAAAAAGATTGTAGTGGAAATTAAACCATGTGTGAACATGGAGTGAGCTTTGAATTTAGTTTTTAGGAGTTCATGATTCGTTTAGTTATAAAAGGAAAATTAATTTGTAACCACAAAAAACTAGAGTCTATTTGGAGATTAATAGGCTGTCATCAATTATATTATCATCAAAGTACACAAGACATACACTTTCCTCTAAGCCATAGACTCACCAAACTTCTTTTTCCTAAGTTGTTTTTTTTGTTGTTGTGGCATTTATTGTTTTTTTTAAAAGAAACCCATTAAAGCTTTACAATTGCCCGAAACATAATCCGCAGAATCCGACTAGCATAGTTCATAATTTCAAGAGACAAAGTATAATTAATCGGGAAACGAAATTTATTAGAAATAACTAGAATAAAAGCGCTAAATTGTGATTTTGCTATCCACATTTTTAACCTTCAATCACATGTTTTGTTTCGAAAATGGAAGTTGTATAGACATCACCGGAAAGCCGTCAATATCCAACGAGGCTCATGTTCTTCTTGTGTTTGTAGACTTCAAACATTAGGGAACATACACTTCCAGATGATCTTCCATTAAGAATTGGTGTCTCTGCGAAATCATTAACTTTTTTTAAAAGAAGTTAGCTCATAAGAGAGGTTATATGATCCACAACCTCCCAATCAAGAGCAGATTTGAGATCCAGCCTCCACCTCGTACGCTATGGATGCCCAGTTGGGATGAGAGGACGCAGTTGAATTGCCTGTTGACTTGCAGTGCCAAGCTCACAAACAGAATAGGCGTGGCGCTTGAGAGAAACATGATGGCGAGTAGGGATGTTTTATACACAGGGCCGGGTTAGCCCTGGAATTTTAAGCCCTTAACAAAATCCCTAATGGACATGTTTGGGTTCGAGGAGCAGATTCTAGGTTTCCCAAGAGATGATAATCTTGATTAGTTAGTCTTTACAACTATGAGGATTCGTGTTTCTGGTAGCTAATAATTAATAAATCGTCTTCTTTGATCTATGGCTTTATTTAGACCTCAAGGTTGTTCCACTTGATTTTGTCAATCTTTGCAAAATTTGAATTGTCTATTTTGTCATATGACCGGAATGTCTTCTACGCATAAAGCCTATATCTGTGCTCGGAACAATTCATTGAGAACTCATCTAATTCTTGACTTCACTTTGGACATTTCTTATTAAAATGCTAAAAAAACCCATAAATCAAAGTTTTTCCTATCTAAACAAACAACAAATCTCCGAGTCACAACACAACACAGAAGAAGATAATAAAATGAAATACAAAACAATTCTAGTCGTAATTTTTTCAATGACTAGTGTCTGTCATGTTTTTAACCTTCACCGGCCAAAAAAAATATATAATGTCGAATAACACATTCTTCGAGCTGCCTTGCATCTTCTCTTTTATCTGTGTTTCATCATGGCCTCGTGGAAGCTGCGAGGAGGAGATCCGGTGGAAGACGGTGGTGGACCTCTGTTGAATCTCTCCGGGCTACGGCTCCTTTCACGCTCCCTTCCCCATCCATTGCTGCTGCTTCTACTTCCCATTCACAATTATACAAATCTCAAGTCACAATCAAATTTTCTATCTAACAGACAAATCAAAAACAACCAAGTTTTGTTTATCATTTTACCTGTCTCGTGAACCAAAGCTACCTCTGCCACCATAACCAGAGTCTCCCCCACGACCACCTCGACCTCCGGAAGGAGGACCCCAACGACTGAATTTGTTCATTCCGCCACCACCGCGTGTAGCCATTTCTCGGATCTGAGGAGGAACTCGCTGGTTTGCTCCTTCCAAGATCTTGATCAGATCCGAAGCGTGTTTCGAGTCTTGATCACCAAAGAATGTGAATGCATGACCAGTCGCTCCAGCTCTTCCTGTTCTTCCTATTCTATGAACATAGTCTTCCACTCCATTGGGGAAATCATAGTTTATGACCGCCCTGTAATCCAAATATTGTGTTAACTAATGCATACCATCTTCTTAAAGCCAAGGCTATATATATATATATATATATATATGTACCTGATGTCCTTAACGTCCAGTCCACGAGCAGCAACATCAGTTGCAACAAGAACCGGAGTCCTGCCACTGCGGAATTGATTCAGAACATTGTCTCTCTCAGGCTGGGACTTGTCTCCATGTATAGCAGCAGCTCCAAATTGGCGGGTTAGATTGCGTGTTAGCTGGTCACACATCCTTTTGGTTGAGCAGAATATTATCACCTTTGAGCCTGGTTCCTGAGACCGCAATATCTGCTCTAGCCTCCTCTGTTTCTCCATTGGTGCTACCACTTCAATGTGCTGTGTGTCCAACAAAATCAGATCAATTTTATTGAAAAAATGCCAGCAGAAAGACAATGATAGCAAAATGGAATCAAGACAAGCCATACCTGTGTGATCGACTTGTTAGCCACAAGCTCGTCGACGTTGCCAATGTTGACCTGGGCAGGGTTAACAAGCAAGTCAGCTGCAATTTTCCTGACTCCCTTTGGCCATGTAGCTGTGTACATAAGGGTTTGACGCTTGGTGGGAATCTCTTTCACAATCTTCCTTATCTGCGGTTCGAAACCCATGTCCAACATTCTATCTGCCTCGTCTAGCACAAGATAAGATATTTGACGCAGACTAATTCTCCTCATCTCAAGGATATCATTCAATCGTCCAGGAGTTGCAACCACGATATCTGCTCCTCTTTCCAAATCCCTCAGCTGAGGACCCTTTGGTGCACCACCATACAAACACTGAAAAGGAGATAACAAGACCACACATTTGGTATACATTAGAAGGATACTACACAAGTAGCATGTTGACACTTGATAAAAACCAGACTCTTCTACTTACCGTGCACGAAATTCTTGATGACCTCCCAAATTTAACAGCTTCCTCTTGAATTTGTGTTGCCAGCTCCCTCGTTGGAGACAATACCAAGATTGTTGGGCCCATTCGCGAATCATTCCGGATGCGTTGAAGATGCATAAAGCCAGGAATCAAGTAACCCAGAGTTTTTCCCGAGCCAGTTTTGGCAATGGCTACTATGTCCCTACCTTGCATTGCAATTGGCCACGACTGAGCTTGAATTGGAGTTGGAGCAGAGAAACCTGCACTGAGTACCTAAGAAAGCAGAAAACCAGGATGTCCTATGAGAAGAGGAGCACCAAGGTTATTTTTGGCTTATGGAGTGGTGGCTCATGTCAGAAGAAGCACCATCCCCCATTTGCAGGCGGCAAAAGATTACTGATGAAACCTGCAGCAGGAGGACGCCTCTTCTTCTGTCTGGACCCGGTGGTGAAATGAATCATCACACCATTAACAGGCCCGGCCACGAGCTTGGATGATTTGGGAAGCCCTTCCCAAAAAATTTGGTCCACCATATAGGGCACTCCAAATATTTTGCAAGGACCTCAAAGAAGTTGCACAGTGTACGACATTAGCTCCTCCCAGGAGCAAACATCGCACCTGGGAAAAAAAAGAGAGAAAAGGGTGCATATGGCATAAAACTGACTCTAAATGTTAAACCTAAGGCGATTTTAGCTTGTGACAAAATAAGTCTAATAATTGGAAAACCGAGTTAGGTCCATAATATTAGATCCCAGCATAAAACTCTATATAGATCCAGTATATTGGTAGAGCAGTTATAACTAAGGAAAAAGGTTTGGGTGTTCATAGGTCTATTCAATTTACTAATAACAATAAATCCATACCTCCCGCAGAAGCTCAGGAGGAAAACCAGTAGTTTCAAAGGACATTAGAGGTGGTGGTACTTGGCCTCCCTGAAGAAAAGGGAAAAGAAAATATCAGTTACTGCTTAGTAATTAAAAGAAATAAAACGCCTCTCACCAAATAGGCTGCTCTAAAGGAAGCTGCTAGAGGTGAACACATCGTAGGGATTCTATTTATTACATGAGATAAAGCATCACCACATAAGAGAGGAACAAAACGGGCGGGGGGAAAGTTACGAGATACTTACACTGACAGTAATTTCATGACGACGGCAATAGGCCTCCGGGGAAAGTTCATTTTCTGGAGCTGATGAAGGAGGAGGACCTCTTGCAGACGCACCATATGCAGGACTTCCGACTCCATTAGCAGCACCATTTGAATAGGGGGCTCCACTCCTGCCAACCTGTAACAAATTTGAGAAAAATTCAGAAAAAGAAAAAGAAAAACAGAGTGCAAAAATATAAAAACTTAATATATAATAATAACCAGGATAAAATAATGCTAGGAAAAAGGTGAGTACCTCACTAAACCTGGAGCCACCGTGACTGCCTCTAGTGTACTTATCATCATCCTTGACAGGACCATAGGCACCATTTGCTCCGGAAGAAGTTTGTTGAGGCTGAAGGGAGGAGGTAACAGAAGCTGCAGCAAACTTGGGAGGTAGAGAGCAAGTGGGTCTCTCATACTGAGTAACATTGGTCTCTGGATTCCAAAAGTACAAATAGCCAGTCCTATCATCCACAAGCCCTTTCCAAGGCTTGGGAAGAGAATGATCCTCAGGTGCATAACGGACTGCAGAAGGAGCAGTAGCGGTAGCAGCCATAGATTCAGTAAAGTTCTGCAAATGAAACATGTCAAAGAGAGAACAGGAAGATAACCCCTAACAAGCAAAAGACAGGTAACCCTTACAACCGGAGCTCTAAGATCATGTTCCAATAAAATCCTACATATACAAACATCAAAACTAATACTAAAATCAATTTTCGTGAAAATATTCATAAAAAAAATTGGAATCCGTTTCGTGAAATTCAACTATTAAGCATCCAAACAGAATCTCACAGATCTAAATACCAATCGAAACACGTAAACGCCGCGGGATTCGATCTGAAAAGAGAATTAAACTTCAAAGTAGAGAGATCAGATAACTTTTTCTCTAACAAAAAAAAAAGGAAGCGAGGCGGCGAATCAAATAACCTGATTTCAAGAGCCGCGATAGAGGAACGGAATGTGGAATCGGTCAAATCTCTGAACTGGAGCTTTTGAGATTGCTTTTTCCTTTATTTCTCTCTCTGTAAAAATCTACGCCACAGGAAGAAGCGTAGAGAAGAGAGAGAGAAAAGAGAGGGTGTGCAGCGTAACGCGTCCCGTTATTAGGTTTATAAACCAAAATATCTCTCTACCTAACCGAGCCGCCTCCTTCTCTTTTGGGCTTTTTATGGACCCAATGCTTTTTATTTATTTCCAAGGCCCGTTGTATAATTTCAGATTTTATTAGGATTTTTGTTTTTTTTCGTTTTAAATGATTGATTTTACTGGTTAAAAGCTCATAATTGAATGAATCCTCTTTACGTGATGTAAGGAAACAGAAAAGAAAAGAATACAGCATAATAAGGTATATAAATAGAAATATGGTGGAATGAAAATTTAAAGAGCTTCTGTAATTTCGTATATACAACTTCAAGAAGTTCAAAAAAAAAGGAACTTCAAGAAGTTTTTGGGTTTGGTTTGACTTTGACCCTCTTGGCTCTGGTGTACAAGTAAACGCCAGCTAATGCAGTCGCCGTACCTGTGTTAAGAGATTGTAGGACATAAACTTGCTTAAAGTGGGAGATTCAACAAATGAAATTGTAATAAATAGTATTTAGTTACCTATGGAATTAAGAGGCAAGACTGGAGTTTGGAAGAAAATAATGGATGATGCAATAACCACCACACGCTTCACGCAATTCCCAACAGAGTGTGTGACTGGAGACACCATCTCTAAGATCATATACGATACCTAAACCGGGATTTTAAGTTAAGACGCAGTTAACTAATGATGATTGGAACGCAATTAACAAAACCTTAACCGATCAGCACAATTTTCTGAAACCGAATTATTATACGGACGAACCTGTTGGTAGCTATGCAAGCAAACACCAGCAAGAAGAGACATGAAGCAGAACTCTTTTACAGTCAAACCCTGACTTTTCTGTCAAGCAACCGCAAAACAATACACCTAAGTTCTTGATCTGTCTCTATTTTTTGGACATCTAAATCGGTTTTATGTTCTTACAGCTAGTTGTAAATGTGAAGGAGTAAACTTAAACCCATCGATGAGGATTGCTACAGGAACCAGTAAGACAAAGGAGATAATGGTTATTACTGAGAAAAGGTTGATGTTGTCCAAAGCTTCCTGTTTCAACAGAAAGGTTATAGTAGAACATTAGAAACTGAAACAGTCTTGGTTTCTTGAGAGGATGCATTAAGTCAGTGATTCTACCTTTTCAACCATGAATTTTTTACTGAGAACATTGCGTGATTGGTTCGTTACATTAGATGCCATTGCACTGCAGAAACCAATCCTAGTAGCTCATTCGGAAAACATAAAATCAAATCAATTAAAAGTTTATCAAGAAGATAACTACTTTTTAATTTATTGTTCATACCATTCAAAAGAAGCCTCTGTGAAAGATGCTAAAGAAACTCCAGCGACGATTGGTAACAAGGAACAAACAATCCACAGACTCGGCCACTGACACTCAATCAGTAAGAAGTCAAAAAACAATATCGAGGTTATGTCCGCTAATATAAGTATATTGCGTGATTCAAGTTTGTCTCTGGTAAAAACGAGATTCAGATCAAAACGCTTTTTCAATCTCTTGATTGAAGATTCAAACTTAGGATCGGCATGTCTCTGTTTTGCTTACCTCACCGAGCAAGAGAACAGAGAACAAGACGGTGAAGAAAGGCTCCATTGCTTTGATTGTGTGGGTGAAAGAGACGTTTACTCTTCCCAAGCTCACGTTTGTTAACAAGTTTCCTAATGCGTGAGCTGCTGCTAGCTGAAAGATCGCCGGAAGCTGGAGATTTTAAACGAAAGACTTGGGAATCAGATTGAATCTCTCTGTTTTTAGGGTTTGTCATGATCATTTTGATTTACCTGAGAATGAGCAATTTTTGGGCGAGGATGGAGTTTGAGGAGCCACATTATTGCTATCATCAACGTTCCACACCCGAATTGAAATGCTGTTACAGTCGCTGGATATGGATAAACCCTAAGTACCTGGATGAACAAAAAAAATTAGGAGAAACCCAAGTTTCACATTTCCATGAAGATTAATGGGTGGAAGAGAGATTGATTGATCAAACAAAAATTTCGAGCCTTGAAACATGAAAAGAAGAAGAAGAAGAAGGAACCTGTTTGTTGAAGATGTTGTAGTAGATATTGAGAAGATACCAAACTCCGAACATGGCTCCTAGCTTCAGCCCTTTGACCAGACCTCCAGAATCCACGTTTTCGGGGACTGTAGCTGACTTGAGCTTGAAGCCATTAAATCTACGGTTCGGTCTCAGAAACAAGCAAGAATAGGAATTAGAAGAAGAGTAAGAAGTTGTGGCTCTTCTGGTCAATGATGACGATTCAGGAATAGACTTGGCAGCGAGTAACGGAGACGGAAGTCTCGGATATGGGGTTAGAAGCATGATTTGGTACTCTTTTTCTTCTTGCTCGATGGGCAGATTCTCTCCGATCTATGGTCAGACGCTTGAAATTCTACTTAAATCATCTGCCATATTTGTTAGAATTGCACAAGTAAACGACGACAACTCCTTACTTTCTTTTTCCTCTATTGTGTCTTCTCACTATTATATGCGGAATTGTGAGGGGGAAATGTATGGATGTTATTAAAGGGGGGTTTAAACGTGTGGATGCTGTATGCAATTTTAGAGTCCCATTTTTTGTGCCGTGTTGCATATCATAAATAAACAATATGGTCCCATTGCTTTGATCATTATTAATTATGCCATTTTATTTATGGATATTTTGTCTTCATTTATATGGGTAATAATAGATTAGTTTCATCGTCCGTTTGTCTGACATGTTTTTTCGACCTTGAAATATCCAAATCTAAAAAATTGTTATATATGCATGTTCCAATTCAGCACATTGAAAACCGAAAACAACGAAAGCTCGGGGAAAAAAGGATGAAAAGAAGGTTTGATTCGGTTTCTTGTATATTAAGAGAGATGAATTCCTTCAATCCCCCCACACCAATAATACCTGGTTCGGTTTTGGTTTAAGAGTTTCTTTGGTTATCAATTTCTACAATAGTTTGGGCTTTTACAGAAGAGGCTATTGGGCATTGGATTTAAATTACATGAAGGCCTCAGAGTGTCCATAACCTTCTCAGCCAATCAGAAGGTATGTTGACATGATGTGTTACAACAATAAGCAACCTGGTCATATATATATATATATATGATCAAACAAAGTCTTGGAATGAAATAATAACTGAGTCCCCATTATTATATTTTTGGATCAAAGGGAAGAAAACACAGACACAATCCAGCCAGAGTCTGGTAAAATTTTACTTGTCAGATAATGGATCTTTCCTCTTCATCTCCCC
Organism: Eutrema yunnanense; assembly: GCA_002933935.1. Classification (NCBI taxonomy): domain Eukaryota; kingdom Viridiplantae; phylum Streptophyta; class Magnoliopsida; order Brassicales; family Brassicaceae; genus Eutrema; species Eutrema yunnanense. The sequence goes on along the minus strand of PKML01057031.1, from coordinate 60,170 downwards.
CTTCCACTGATTTCATCGATCTGATTGGCGAGAAGCAGCGGGTCGGCGATAATGGATTGGAGTCGAACAAGGATGAGATCGTTCCCAGCTATGATTTCCAGCCGATCCGTCCTAACACCGCCGTTGGATTGTCTCACTCGGCTTTAGATCTCGCCGGATCCACCACTTATACGGCGCCTAGGGTTTGGTCCGCGTCTGATTCTAAACCTGTTTCCACTCTGTCTAACAGGGTAATCGTTCTCGAATTCTATCTACAATGATTTTAGATCCATCTTCTCCGTTTTTTCTTCATTTGCTCCTTAATTTGTAGTATGGATTCGTCTTTCGAGCTCTGTTTCAGTGTCTCCAACACTCTTCTTGTCTGCCTTAGTTAATGGATTTTTACTTCATGTGAAGTTGAAAGCAATGGTTGGTTATTTGTGTCTCTTTACTAGCCTTATGGACTGTTTTTATGTGCCGTGCAGGGTTTTGGATCTCTCGACTCTATTGAACCTGCAAACTTGGTTCATGAGAATGTGTCTGACACCACAATTATCTCTGATATTGATAGGACAATGAAGAAACATGTAGATACCTTGCTGCATGTAATGGAAGGTGTAACTGCACGTCTAACACTGCTGGAGACCAGAACCCACAATCTCGAAAACCTGGTCGATTATCTCAAAGTTTCTGTCCAGAACAGTCACGGAAGCACCTATGGGAAAATGAGGCAGCTTGAATATCTCCTTGTAGAGGTAACTTTGCTGAATGCTTTTGGGAATTATAGATTATTTGATTTGGAATTGGAACAATCAGATGAATACTCTCTACTCATATTTAAATTTTAGACCAAGTACAAGTCTAGCCTTTCCTGGGGAAGTATTGATCTCTCTTATAGAGAAGTTTTTTCCTGCTTTAAAAAGCAATTTTCTTGAAATTGCGTGCAGGTGCAAAGTGGTGTGCAACTACTGAAGGACCAACATGAAGTTTTCGAAGCTCAGCTTCAGTTTCCAAAGCTTCAGGTATCCAAAGTAGACCAGCACCCCAAAACGCACTCTGTACATGTGGATCCCACTGCTCAATCTCCCGCACCAGTTACTCCGCTTCAAATACCGCAGTTTCCTCTTACTTCTTTCCCACAGCCACCATCTTCCGCTGCTGCTCTGTCCCAGCAAATCCTCCAGCCACCATCCTCACAGCTGCTAGCTCAGCTACCCACTCAGTTTTCTCCTCAACAAGAGCCGTATTGCCCTCCGCTTAGTCATTCCCAACCACCTCCACCAAACCAGCTTCCTTATCAAGCTCCTCCTCAAACCCAGCTGCCACATCAACCACCTTACCAGTCACCTCCTCAGCAGCCACAGTACCCTCAACAGCCACCACCACCACCACCATCAGGTTACAGCCCCGAGGAACATCCATCACATGCGATGCAGTCTTACTCGCCAAACCCTCCTCGTCAGCATCCATCAGCTGGTTCTGCCTTTTCTCAGCGGTTCTACAATGCTCCTCAACCTCAACCATCGATGTATGATGGAGCGGGCGGTAGATCTAATTCAAGTTTCCCTTCGGGGTACTCATCGGAATATTACCCATACACTGGTTCGCCAATGGCATCAGCAAAACCGCCACATATGAGTAGCAGCGGAACTGGTTACACACAGCTCTCAAATTCACGTCCATTGCCACACGCTTTGCCAATGGCTGCAGCCGTGAGCAGCGGCTCTAGCTCCCCGGGATCAGAAAGCAGAGTCCCAATCGGTGATGTAATCGACAGGGTGACAACCATGGGCTTCCCAAGGGACCAAGTGAGAGAAACGGTGAGAAAACTGACTGAAAACGGCCAAGCTGTTGACCTCAATGTGGTTCTAGATAAGTTGATGAACGAAGGAGGAGCTTGGTTTGGTGGTCGGTAGCCATCGGTTGGGCTGACGCTGTACAGTATTATTATATATCAGTTAAATGACATTTTAGGATGAATTGTCTTACTGTCGGAGCTTGTGACCCATTGTGATATCGCTGTTTTTCTCTTATTTTCTTGTATTTGACCATTTGTAAATCAAATCGATGGAAGGACGCATCCGTGAAACAAAGAAGCAAAACGTCTCTTGACATTATTATTACAGAAGCAAAAAAAAAAAAAAAAAACTCAGAGAAGCTTACAAGCAAATACAGCATTTTTAAAATTTAAACAAACACAACACATGTCCCCACGAAAGACGACCCTTTTTATTCACCACAAAACACACACGACTTTATGTAGACGCCACTCGGACCTCGTGAGTAGTCTTGGTGTCTCTGTCTCCTCGGACAGTATGACCCTTGGTGTCTCGGTCTCGCACATCATGAGCTTTGTCTTCTATGGTTTGTCCAGCATCTTTGGTCCTCTGTCCCACATACTTAGCCATGTCAGCCAAACGCTGCTTCGCTTCCTCCAGCTCCTCCGGCATATGTTCACTCGCCCCGCGGATGTAGTTGAGTACCCACGACATCGACGATAGTCCTGTGAGCCCTATTGCCCCTGACGCCATGAATCCGGTCATAGCTAAACCGATCACAAAGGCTGCTGGTACGATAACCGGACTGAAGATGAGGAACAACGGGAATGCTAGCATTAGTCCGATAACCGAACCAGCTAATGTCAAACCGGCTAGAGTCAGCAGCGTCCCTCCAACCGGTACACCGGCGATCACGGCTAGAACCTGCATGTTACGTGTAAACCACATACATAAGCATATTTTTGTTGTCTATATATGGCTGAGATTCCAAGGATAGGGACCTGAGTGGAAGAAGGGCCACTCTGGGGATAAAGGACTTTGATGCCTCCTTCGTGCTGGCGTAGAGGGTGCACTTGAACCTGGTGTGAATGTGTGCGAACGTCCGCCATTGATCGGCCAGGTTAAAGAAGCTTAATTAGAGAGCCCTTGCAAGAAAGTAAAACCAAGAAGGTGTTGCTGAATTAGTTGCTTCTGCCTTTCAAGGTTTTGAGTAATGGGATCGGCTTTGTCGTAATATAGACTAGCGAGATGCTGCGAGGACATGACACGTAATGGAGTGACGTGGCACCTGAGAAGCTTGCATGAGTAACAAGTTTCGTTTCCTTTTTTAAAATTTAACTTTCAAAGAGAAGAGATTGTGAATCCGATGATACCAATGAAGGGGCTGACTGAGATGGGACAAAGACTCGACATTAGCTAGTGTCAGGCGGAGTCACAATACATGAAAAGTCTGTTTTACCCTTATAATCGAACAAATGGTCTACTCTCTTCTCTTGAGTCGTCTGACTCTCCTATGGGGCAACGTCTTAACTCTTCTGAATTTACAGCTTCAATGGAGCGATGAGGAAATATGTTACTTGGCGTATTGCTTCTGTTAAAGGGATTCCTCTGCTTGCGGCTTCAAAATCAAAAACCCAAAGTGAGATTGAACAGATTATGCAGGAGACTGATCAAGAACTGGGTTTTTCCAAACTTAGTACATAGCCTGTGGTTGAGTTCAAGATCATGTATTGTTCCCCAGAACGAGATCTGTCTTGGGTTTAAAATCTCCACATTCTTATAGCTCTTGATCACTTAAAACATGAGAATGTAGATACTCTGCTCAGAATTTGACAGAATTATTGGCCTCAAGTTTCTGCATACACTGAATCATCACAAGCCGTCTCCCTCAAATTCGAAATACGCAGAATCTTCCAAGTCTTCTTTCATATGCAAATCCAGCTCTTTCAGCAACCCATAAACCGGCTCTTGCTCGGGATGCATATTATCATCAGCCACAAATCTATGGACCTTTCTCTTAATCTCAATCAAACTCTCTGCCAATCCTTTTTTAATTCCTCTGTCCTTGACCGAAAATCTCAACTTTTCCACATTATCCCATTCTCCTTTAACCCCATACATATTCGACATTAACATGTAATAACCAGCATGATTAGATTCCAATTCAAAAAGCGTCTTTGCAACAGTTTCCGCCATCTCACCATTCTGATGAATCCTACACCCGCCTAAAAGAGTACCCAATATTTGAGGTGTTGGTGAAAAAGGCATCCCCTTTGCGATTTTAATGGCAGTATCTAATTCTCCTACACGACCAAGAAGATCAACCAATACAGCATAATGTTCTAAGCTAGGAACAAGTCTATAGTCCCTCACCATCAACTCGAATATTCTCAATCCCTCATGAATCAAACCTGAGTGACTACAAGCAGATAAGACTGAGAGAAATGTCACTTCATTAGGCTCAACTTCTGAGCTCTTGACCATGTGATCAAATGTCTCCAGCGCTTCAGTGCCCTTGCCATGGATTCCATAACCAGTGATTAAAGAGGTCCAAACCACAGTGTCCTTTAAAGTAATCTCATTGAATACTTTGGAACCATTGCCTAGACTCCCACATCTTGAATAAAGCTCTACAAGAGAAGCTCCGATGAATGGGTTGCTGTCAAATCCAAACTTGATCACATAACTATGAAAGCATTCAGCTTGTTCGAGAAAGCCCAACTCCGAACATGACCCGAGAATCTTCACCATAAGAATAGCATCAGGCCTCGTATTATTTTCAAGCAGCAACTTGGAAAACTCCTCAACTGATCTGTGAGCCATTCCATTTAATGTAAAACCGCTAATCAAAGCAACCCAAGAGACCACGTCTTTCTTTGGAATCCTGGAGAAAACAGCATAACCTTCTTCAGGGGAGAAACACTTCATATACATATCAACTAGAGCAGTGGAGACTTTCACATCTGTCTCTACACCTTTCCTAATGGCTAGTTCATGACTCTTCCTACCTTGATCCAAATCATGAGCAGCTGCACAAGCTTGAAGCACACTGAGCATAGTAGCTACATTAGGTTCTGTTCCATTATCCATCATTTCATGGAAGACACGCAATGCTTCAGTAGCCGCTCCATTTTGAACGTAGCAAGCAATCACTGTGCTCCAAGATATAACATCTTTCGCTGGCATCATCTTGAACAAATGAACCGCTTCTTTGAAAGCTCGCGACTTGGCATAACAATTCAATAGTGAGTTTACTAAAGACAAATCTTTTTCAAATCCTCTCCGCATCACAAGACCATGTACGCATCTACCAAGCCTTGAATTGGATAGTTTTGTAGATGCAGAAACTAGAGTGATTAGAGTTACCCGATCAGGACTAACATCCGAAGCCAGCGCCATTCTCCTGAAAAACTGTACGGCCTGAAAGGGAAACCCATTTTTCTGAAACCCAGAAAGCATAGAAGACCATGTCACTAAATCAGGGTTCTCCAACTCATCGAACACCCTCAAAGCTTCAGGCATTCTCCCACATTTAGCATACATATCTATCAGAGAAGATCCAACATAAAGGTCAGACCCAATGGTAGCATCCTTGTTGACGAGCGCATGAATCATTTCTCCATACTTAACTTCCCGCAACTCCACGCAGGCCTTGAGAGCAACCGGAAGCGTGAAGTTATCAGGCTTTTGACCATGGCGAAACATTAGACTAAAGTGACAAAGGACTTGTTCCCATTGTTTATCTCTGGAGAAGCTCTTAAGAAGAGTATTCCACTGATATAAGCTTCTCTTGGTCATTTCGTCGAACAGTTGGCGTGCATCCACCGAAGAAGAGAACTTCCGATAAGAACCCATCCACTTTCACCTGCAATTCCGAGAAAAGTTTCTCGCAAATCAATTTTCCGAGAGAAAGTTGCCACGTCGACGCTGATTGGGCCTGGGCCGAATCAGTTGGTCTATTATGGTTCTTTTTTGATCTTATTATTACCAACGAGTCGAGGAGGGGATAAGTATAACGACGATTAACCTACAATAAATAAAGTTTTGTTAAGTATTAAGGAAAGAAACATCAAACCACGTGGCAGTATCGGGGCTTATGCTGTTATTGGGAATTGGAGGAATAGCTACAAATACGTACAAGCCTTCTTCTTCAAGCTCTGAGAATCAAAGCCACTTTCAAGAACCAAGGTCAGCATTTTCTACTGCGCCATCTCTCTCTCGATCTTGTTCAGTCTCTCTCTCTCTCTCCTTCTATATCTATCGTCTACATTTGAGCTACTTTTCTTGTTATTATCATCACGTTGGTGTCAATACATGTTTTCTAGGTGTCGTGTAGTGAGAATCATCTGGGATTTGATTGATTGATCGATGGATTTGGATTCGTCACGAAACGCGTAGAGTTCGGTGGAAGTTGTTCAAATCGGAAGCCGATCGCGGAGTGGTTTGATTTGATTACGTCGCAATCAGTACGATTTTCGATCAAACGTAAGCTGAATCTTTCCCTTTTTTGTTGTTTTAATAATATTGATTTCCCCCTTTTTGCGGAATTGATTCCGGTTTCGATTATTCTACTAACTATTGATTTGTCCGTATATGCTTATTCGCATTTTTTTTTTTTTTTATCAGAATCATGATTTTTTGTGCTTCTTATATGTTCTTGATGATAGATTTGCATCTGTAGTTAAAAGTGAAGGAGATAGTAAAGAAGGAATCCATTCTTGGAAAGGAATAAATAGCCAAAAAAAAAGGGATGCCTTTGAATTTAGGCAACGATGTCGATGGATCGTCCCGGATTATTTTGACTGAGCCTCGCGGATCTACTGCAGAGGTTTCACTCTTTCCCCTATTCTATTTCCTTTTATCATTTCACTCAAGAGTCATAGCATCATTATACAAGGAGATGTTTATCTTGAACGAGTGTGTAATGTAATGAAAGATGCTCAACTTTTCTGGAACTCTGTCTGCCTTCATCGGTTCTTGTCATGATCTCTGTGAGGGGTTACATATTCTTGCTTTGAAACTTTTCAGGTGCTTCTATTTGGAGGACAAGTGATTTCTTGGAAAAATGAAAAGAGGGAAGAACTGCTTTATATGAGCAGCAAGGTAAGCTGTAATCAAATCATCTTTACATCTAAATTGTTGGAGCTCTGATGGGGTCACTCAATTAACTCATACATGTGATCTTTGTCCTCAGTTTCAAACTATTGCTCCATAGCTTCTCTCATTTTCTGTCATGTGTAACTTTGATATGTTGATAGAGATGTTCCTTCTGGTGACCTTTCCTTTGCACTATGTTTCCTGTGGCATTTATTAGAAGCCTGACTGTATAAGTATTCAATAGACTACATTACTTCCCACTAAGGAGTGAAGCAGGATGTTTTAACTACTTTTTTTATTTGCCGCGTCTCATTTAGGCTCAATATAAGCCACCCAAGACGATCAGAGGAGGAATACCTGTTTGCTTTCCACAGGTTTGGCATCTCAGATCACTTTAACATAGTTGAATAACGTTCTCCTGTGTTTTCGTACCACCATCAATAAAATACTGTGCCATCTTTGCAGTTTGGAAACTTTGGTGGACTTGAGCGACATGGATTTGCCCGGAACAGATTTTGGTCACATGATGACGATCCTTCGCCTCTGCCCCCTGCTAACAAACAATCATCAGTTGATCTGATATTGAAGTCCACAGAAGATGACCTGAAGATCTGGCCTCACAGGTGTGTGGGAGAGAGATCTTTAACTTGGACTCTGATCAAGCTCAAAACATTGAATCTTTGCAGCCACCTCTTTGCTCATGTTCTAAGATTTGGATGTTTTGTCAGTGCTTCATTATTATCATCTAGGCTAACTTCATAATTCTTTGGTGTTATTTGTGCAGCTTTGAACTCCGTGTTCGCATCTCTATCAGCCTTGGGAAACTTACTTTGATCCCTCGTGTGAGGAACATTGACTCAAAGGCATTCTCCTTTATGTTTGCACTTCGAAACTACTTATATGTATCTGACATAAGGTGTGCCTTTCAAATGTCTTCCCATCTGATTTCCTCTACTTAGATTGCTTGAATAAATCATGTGGGTATTGAATTCGCAGTGAGGTACGGGTGGAGGGTCTGGAGACACTTGATTATCTAGACAACTTGATGGGTAAAGAAAGATTCACCGAGCAAGCAGACGCAATTACCTTTGACGGTGAGGTAAGTAATGACACCCACCCTTAAGTTTTTTTTTTTATTTTTTTTTCAAAAAAACGGCCAAGACTGATACAGAGTCAGTGCGTGGTGCAGATTGATAGAGTGTACTTGAACACGCCAACAAAGATTGCTGTCATAGATCATGAGCGAAAGAGAACCATCGAATTGCGAAAGGAAGGCATGCCGAATGCAGGTGTGGTCATTGTAACAGATAAAAAAAAAAAAGATAGGATTGTTGAACATTTATGAGTTTGGTTTGTAATGGGAAAATCGCAGTTGTGTGGAACCCTTGGGACAAAAAGGCAAAGAGCATAGCTGATATGGGGGATGAAGATTACAAGACAATGCTCTGTGTAGATTCTGGAGCCATCGAACCTCCGGTTTTGTTAAAGCCTTGTGAAGAGTGGAAAGGCACACAAGAACTCTCTATCGTCTCATCCAGCTACTGCAGCGGACAGCTTGATCCACGCAGGGTTCTTTACGGAGATTAACTGATCCCTCTTTTTTGTTCTTACCAAGTAAAAAACAATAATAAGCCATGGTCAACTTCTCAAGGTGTGTCTATTATGTTTTGAACTCGGGAGCTCTTTTTTTCTGATTGTTGTTTGTTTACACAGAAGAGAGATGACGGTCATATTTTGTAACGTTGACTCTGTGTTTGACCGTCGAACAAAAGTGTATCGGCCTTCTTTGATTAGCGAAACCAACCTTTTATGGCCCATTCAGCGAACATCATCACTCTATAACTTTTGTGGCCCATTAATGAAATCATTTTACTTAGTTTTCCTTTGTCAAATATTTTTTTTTTTTGTCATCTAGAAATTTTATTGAATTCATAAACAAGGTATTACACAGAGAGACTATGCCAAAAGCCGGCGAGTTAAAACACAACTCCCGGAACCAAAAGCCGGCAAGTTCAAAGACAACTTCCGGAGCCAAAACCGGTAGAATATAGGGATATCTCCGAAAACTTAAGATAAACTAATAGTCAAGAGTAAACGGAAAACAAAACAACATCTTAAAAATTAAGCACTCCTATAAAGTGAAGCAACTGCTAATTTGAAGGATTAAATGTAGCGGAACACCCAACAGACGATTTATTGAAGTTGAAACCCTTGCAGAAACTCATTATATTGCTCCGACGAACCGAGCCACGAGTTAGAACCACAAGCAGACCAACCGAGGAAGACGAAGAAAACACGATTTTACCAAACGACTTCCCACGCCTTGATGCTATAAGAGCCGAAACTCCTTTTCCTTAAAATCGAGCCGGAAACCCTGCTCAAAGGCAGAAGTTATTGACGATTACCGTCCCGTTGCTCGCCAATCCAAGGAAAAGCACTCCTTCACAAACCAGAGACAAAACCACCGAAAACGAAGACGAGAAGACCAAACCTGAAACGAGAATGAAACCTTTACACAGCCGAGATCTTGAGAACTACCAAGAAGACGTGCTGCCGGCAGAAACACAACAACCTCAAGCTTAGCCACCGACTCCAGATATGGCGAACTAGATCTTAGATCTGCTTTCCGAAAACTCAAAACCAAAGAGAAACTACAACGCTAGACAAAGAGAAGGACGAAAAAACAATAAAACACAAACCTGGTTAACGCCGTGGCTTTGAAAAGCCCACCGACGTCAACCAGAAGCGAAGAACAGAGACGAAGTTGAAGAGAGAAGATGGAGAGAAAATTTGGAGAGAGAAAAAGAAAAAAACTCGACGGTCTTCCTTTGTCAAATATCTTTATAATATTATTTAAGAAGACATTTTTAAAAATAAACTTTGATTTGTAACTTATTACATGAAATGCCATTACAAATACCAAAGAATAATTGAAATAGGAAAGGATATAATAGTCTTTTAAAATCATTGATTAGAATATGGAAAATATATATTTTGTATTAAAGAGTTTATTTATTGTTTAATTTTTTAATTATTTTTAATACTATATATTTTAAAATAATAATCAATTCATATATATTCAAAGAAACAAAAATCTATTCAAAATCTTACTATATTTTTCACTATAATTTATTGTATTTTATTTGAATATATATCAAAACAAAAATTGAAAAATATTTTACTAATTTTATAAAAAGTTAGACACAATAAAACTATTTTTTTTTAAGAGTTCGTACACTAACCACAAAAACTAGAGTCATTTAACGGTGCATATTAGAGTTATGTTTTTAAGATTATAAATTTTTACGGGTTAGCCCGAATAATATTTTAGTTCACTGCAAAACGGGTTAAATAGATAAATTATTACAAATTGACAGCTTTATCTATAATTATTAGTTAGCTATATTGTAAAATTCAGATAAAAACAATTTTCTTAAAATTTAAAAAAAAAAAATACTCCGCGCTATAATTAGCGCGGGTTAAATCCTAGTATATATGACAATTATATGAGCCGCGGTGAAATATATTTGACAAAACAAAAACAAACTTGGGTCTTACAGTTTTTATTTTTTATAAAAAATTCGTATATTTTATTTTGACATTGATCGTATTCTATTATAGAAAATTTAATATAACTCCATTTATCTATGTTGTCTCAACTTTTTGCTTCTTAAAATCATAAATGAAGACGAAATTAGGGAGGGATAAAATATAATTTGGCTTGGTGAGCAAGGTAGTGTGGCCCTACATAAATAAGTTTATTTACAAAATGGCCCATTGAGCTCGATTCCCGAAGCTCCCAAGTGGTTCGGAGTCCGAAGCAATCTCATAGTCAAGGTCAGTGAAGACCGAAGCTGAGGTTCGTCAATTGTGTTCTTGAGAAGCTTTCATCGAAGCTTAGGCTCTGTGTAAACTCCACTTTCCCGCTCTCGGTCTTGTTCTCGTCTTCACGCGTTCACTCAACAGTCCATTTTACTTAACCTCAAAGCTTCGTCTCTCTCTCTCTCTCTATCTATATATATATTTCTCTCTCGGTTTTCTCCTGCTTTGTTTTGGGAGTCATGGCGAGGTAAGCTTTGAACCCCCCAGATTTCGTTGATTTGACTTCACCCAATCGATTTTCTCGTTTTTTGATTCTCCTTTTCCTGGGAAGCAAATCCTGATTGAATTTGGGCATTGTCTGTATCTATGGACTCTTCTGCTCTGCGTATCTCTGAGATTTTGTGAAATTTCTTTTCTGACAGCTTGAATCTCTAATTGTTTTTTGAGATGATTTCTTTCTTTGAGCAGCAGCTGTTTAATCTCTAATTAATGTTATTTATATATACATACAGTGCTTGGATTGTAGATGGCCGAGGAATCGCAACCAAAGTGAAGAATGCGTCTGTCTCTTCAGCTCTGCAGATCAAAGACTGTGGAGCTTCTATCAAATGCCCCAACTGCTCTTACCGCATTGACAACAGCAATGTCAGTGTCACTTCCTCTCACATCCTGTCTTAGGCTCTCACACAGACGACTCATTGATTGATTTTCTCGGGTTTCAGGTGCTGATTCCATGGCCTGGCCTTCCCAGAGGTGTCAAGTTTGAGCCAACTGATGAGGACATCATTGATTTTTTGCAAGCTAAATGTGGCATCGACGCCTCCCAACCACACGTGCTTATCGAAGAGTTTATTCGCCCACTCACTCAAGATGTTGGAATCAATTACACGCACCCGGAAAACCTTCTTGGTATTATTATGTTTTTTGGGACTAGATTACTTCTCTCCAGCTGGTTTATTGAGCTTTGTTTCCTCAGGTGCAAACAAAGATGGGGTGAGTGTCTTCTTCTTTCACAAGACGGTGCAAGCATATGGAACAGGACAAAGGAAACGCAGAAAGATCACACCCACATCCCTGGACGAGGAACCAGTTCGCTGGCACAAGACTGGGAGAACCAAGCCTGTGTTTCTCAGTGGAGTGCAAAGGGGCTGCAAGAAAATCATGGTGCTCTACAAGAGCGCTAGAAAGGGATCAAAGCCCGAGAAATCAAACTGGGTCCTTCATCAGTACCATCTGGGTACGGAAGGAAAGGAGATTGGAGACTTTGTTGTTTCCAAGATCACATATCAGCAGCAGAAACTAGGGGATGAAGGTGAGAGTTCCGGGGTTAGAGGTGCCCCAGCAACACCCAAGACGAATACTCCTACACCACCTAGACCTGTAGATGGTGTTGCTGGCGAAGACGAAGATGCTTTTGATCCATTTGCTGAGGTCAATATTTGTTAGTAACCACAAAATCTTTGGCTTTGTTTTCAAGAGACCTTTTTTTGATTATTTTTTATTTTCTCTGTGGTAAACCAGGGACTGGACAGCATTCCAGAAGCTGTTTTGTGGTCCAAAAAAGCTCCAACAGAAGAAGAGGATTTCGTTGTAAACCTCAGTGAAGATAACTTAACATGCAACGAAAGCTTTGAAGCTTCGTCTCTTTGGGAGAAGCAGGTTCTCCCTAGTCCTAGCCTCGCAGCTTTCGGGGAATTAGATGGTTTTGCGCTTTCAGATCTGGAGAATGCAGATTTGGGGACTCCCCCTGATTTCCTCACTGTAAGATCCAAACTAAAAATAAAAGCCATTCCTCACTGAAATCCTGATTTCGATTTTATGGGTTAATGCAGTTAGCTTCTCAGGAGAGCTTGTTGAATTGGGTGGGATGGCTGTGATTGGATTCTTGCTCCTAAATGCAGAACCTCTCAAAAGGCGCAGAGAAGAAGAAGGCAAAAGCAGGAATGTGTATATATAATTTAAAGTCTGAAGTCATATCTCTGTGATAATTTTACTTCAGCAAATTCTCCGGCGATCAGTTTTCTCTCGGATTCCCGGAAAGTTACTTGAATAATCATTACATTCTCCACTTGATTGTTATTCTAAAACACATTTTGGCACCTTTGTTGTGGTTACTCTGTTTTGTTTGGCTCAAGGTCTTAACGGTTATTAAATATCTTTCGGTATTTACCTTTTTCACCATATATTCTCAAGATACCCCATTATTACCCCCAAATAAACATTATTCCCACAAACCGCTTAAAATTATTACACACTTTGGTCTCTCTTCACTCGCAAATTAGGGTCTTTTCTCGGTCTCCAAAATCTACCCTTTGGTATAAATAAGTTAAGAAGATTCGCACTTTCACCGTTAAAGCCCGCTCTAAGCCCTAATAACGCCAGCAGTAGTACGATGGCGAGGAGAGGTCGCGGCGGCGGAGGAGTAAATCGCAGGTGTCTTATTCGAGATATGGAGTCGTGCGGGAAGGATTTAGCTACGGCGGATGATATCGTCGATGATCTCCGTTCCAGGTACGGTAAGTATGCGAGGTCGAAACGGCCAGTGCTTCTGCTCAACGTCAGACAGATCCTTAATGTCAAGCGGGTCAAAGACGAAGAGGAAGATGACAGCAATGTCGATGAGGAGGTTGCCGCTGCTGCTGCTAAGAAGAAGAAACAGAGACGGATTGATGAGAAAGAGGAGAAGTTGCAGCGAGCGGAGCAGTCGCATCTCAGGAAGAGAAATCAGGAGCGGTCAGTGTCTTCTTCTTCGTCGGAAGACAGTGGCGATGTGTCGACTTCTGAGGACGCGATTTACGGCGAGAAGCTGAGTCCGCGGTTTGATTTGATAAACGGCAGTCTACGAGATAACTACGCCAAGATGAGCAGCTCCTCGAAGAAACCAATTGGGTCTTGTTCTTCGCCTGTGGAAAAGAATGTCGAAGTTGAGACTGTGACCAACAAAGGTAGAAGCAAGATGACTACAATGGGGTCGGGGAAGGAGGCTAAAGTCTCTCTTTCCGTCCGTGGAACTACTGGTAATGGCGATTTGGGAGTGGAGGGTAATAAAGGACCTACATTTAAAGATTTCGGTGGGATAAAAAAAGTGTTGGATGAATTGGAGATGAATATTCTATTCCCGATTCTCAACCCTGCACCGTTTAAGAAGATGGGAGTGAAGCCACCAAGCGGGATTCTATTCCATGGACCACCTGGCTGTGGAAAGACCAAGCTGGCCAATGCCATAGCCAATGAAGTTGGTGTTCCGTTTTATCAAATTTCAGCCACAGAAGTGGTTTCTGGTGTTTCCGGTATAGAATCGCATATCCATTTGTTCATTTTGTTGTGGCTCCCTCTTTGATCTCATTAATGTCAGTTGTAATAATACAGTAGGATAATTTACTTCTGCTGAAAACTCTCAGGTGCTTCGGAAGAGAATATTAGAGAGCTCTTCTCTAAAGCTTACAGGACTGCCCCTTCGATTGTGTTTATTGATGAGATTGATGCCATTGGATCAAAGAGAGAAAACCAGCAAAGGGAGATGGAGAAGCGGATAGTAACGCAATTATTGACTTGTATGGATGGGCCTGGTAAAAACGGCAATAAAAATGATCCTGATTCTAGTGCTGGGTTTGTTCTCGTCATTGGAGCTACAAATAGGCCTGATGCTCTTGATCCCGCTCTCAGGAGAAGTGGGCGATTTGAGTGTGAGATTGTTCTAAGCGTTCCAGATGAAGATGCAAGGGCTGAGATACTCTCTGTTGTAGTCCAAAAACTTAGTCTAGAAGGTCCCTTTGACATGAAAAGAATAGCTCGTATAACAGCGGGTTTTGTTGGAGCCGATTTGGAAGGTGTTGCTTACAAGGCTGGCAGGATAGCCATAAAGAGGATCATGGATTCAAGAAGATCGGAACTATCTGGTGACTCCGAAGATGATAAATCTTGGCTGAGGCGGCCCTGGCCGGAAGAAGAGTTGGAAACACTCGTTGTCAAAATGTCTGATTTCGAGGTGTGTTAATTGGATGCCTGATATGAGTGTACTTTTCTCTACTTCAATGGTTACAAAGTTTTGCCCTTTGGTTACTGACTCTTTTTTTTTTTTTTTTTCCTACCAGGAAGCAGTGAAGTTAGTTCAGGGATCTTTAACTAGAGAAGGATTCTCTACCATTCCCAATGTCAAATGGGACGATGTTGGTGGACTTGACCATCTACGGCTTGAACTCAACAATTACATTGTCAGACCTATCAAAAAGCCTGAGATTTATAAGGTAGTAATAAAACACTTGCCACCGTTATATAGTCAAGATTACTTGCTTGTTTTATTGAGGAGGTCTGAAAGTGTCTCTTTGGATCTTTTTAGGCTTTTGGGGCAAACTTAGAGACAGGATTTTTGCTCTATGGACCACCGGGTTGTGGCAAGACGTTGATTGCAAAGGCAGTTGCAAACGAGGCAGGAGCTAATTTCATATACATCAAGGTTTGACTTTAACGTCTGATTTTCTGGATTTTGCTTTGCATATGAATGGTTCAGAATAATGTGATTGTTATATCTTCTATCGTTGGCTTTCAGGGTGCAGAAGTTCTAAATAAATACGTTGGTGAAAGCGAGCTTGCTATTCGGACGTTGTTTCAGCGCGCCCGAACATGCTCACCATGTGTACTCTTCTTCGATGAGGTTTGTGTTTCACATTTTGAACAGTCATAGTCTGGCTAAAACACAAACGTATAATCTTGAGATGATTCTCCAAACTATGTAGTTTAAGAGCTGTCTGATTCTTATACATGAGTAATGTTTTTGAAGTTCAGGTGGATGCTTTGACAACAAGTCGTGGCAAAGAAGGTGCTTGGGTTGTTGAACGACTTTTGAACCAGGTAATAAAGGCTTTCTTCGTTATATTGAATGCTGCAACCGTAAATCTTACTCAGGCGTGTTGATCAAATGGATTTCGATGTTCCACAGTTTCTTGCTGAGCTGGATGGTGGGGAGAGGCGTAATGTATATGTAATTGGAGCTACAAACAGGCCAGATGTAGTTGATTCTGCTTTCTTGAGACCAGGTAGGTTTGGGAATCTTGTGTACGTACCCCTCCCTAACGCAGATGAGCGTGCTTCAATTCTAAAAGCTATTGCAAAGAAGAAACCCATAGACCCTAGTGTTGATCTGGATGCCATTGCGAAGATGAACTGTGAAGATTTCAGCGGAGCTGATCTCGCTAACCTGGTAATCTTTGTCGATAACGTTTCTTGAATCATGATATGTACGACCCATGCTCTGTAATGTGTATATGATTCTGATGGTTGGGTTTGAATTGATGAAATGGAAGGTGGACAAAGCTATACACCTGGCAGTGGAGGAGAAATTCAGGTCTAGTGAGTCGTCTGAAGATGATGTTACAAATTCAACTGAGTGTACCATCAAGATGACTCATTTCGAGCAAGCCTTGTCCTTAGTCCCACCCTCTGTGAACAAACAGGTAATGCTCTTCTCTCTGTTGTCATCAGACTGAAAAATTCTACCTGTCTCTCGTTGAGTTTGATTTTCATTTTGGTGGTTTTGGCAGCAAATAAAACACTACGAGGAGCTATCAAAAAAGCTACAAAGAAGCACTCGAAGGAACATCGAACAAATCACAATAGGATAATCTTTTGCCATTGAGAGTAAAATTCTCTTCTCTTAATTATATATGTCTGCAAAATCCCATTTTTCCTAGGTAGATGCCATCTTTCTATTTAAAGACTCGCCTGTATTTCAACTTCAGACACATAATAGAATCGAGTTTTGTTTCCAACTACTCTTATCAGATCCGTAAATTACAAAAAAAAAAAAAAAACTGAGACTGTGAAGTGTATGTACAGAGTAGAGAGAACAAAAGCTGTAAGCCGTTTTTGAGATCACCTAAAAACTATAGAGGACTGATAAGTGATAAGCAGAGGTCCTTATCTATTAGCCAGTTTCTTGTCGTTTGCAGTTCCCAGGTAATAAGTACTTGTAACTATCAGCATTTTGGATCAGATATCCAGGGAGATGAACAGCCGAGTAAGACCGCGGAATAGGACCTAGTTTCCCGATAATCTCTCTGAATGTGTGTTCTTCAGGAAGCATATCGAAAAGATCAGTTCCTTTGCAGATAACATCTTGGATTCGTTTCGGGTTCAGATAATGTAGGAATCTAACCCGGTCGGTATGGCTATAAGCTTTCATCTTGAACACAAAATCTTTGATGTGTCTGAAACAGAAGCTGCAATGCCAGCCTGAATCTGCCAAAAGATTGTTGCTTTGCCGGAAATGAGCGTACCGAGTTTTCCCAGGCTTGTAGAGATGAATCGAAGCTCTCCAGCTTTTGCTATCGACATAATACTCATATGAGTAGAGGTAGTTTCTCAACTGAAGATGAAGAATCGGTGGGAATCCGTCACACCATCTAAGCAGATTTATGGTATGACCGCTTGGGATCTCATCGACATCTGACATTATCAAAAGATCATCTTCTCTTATACCAGCGAGTTTGATCAATTGGTCCAGTGCAAGCCTTTGGAATGATTCTTCCACAAACGGGTTTTCGCCTTTCTTGAATCTGCCGCCTACGTGCCCATAAGCCAGCCTTGGCTCAACGAATTTGAATCCTTTTTCCCGGCTATCTGCGAAAGCCAAGGGTTTTGGGAGTCCGGTGAAGGTTGAGTTGGATTCCAGAAGCACAAACTGCGTGATGTAAGGATTTAACTCATTCCAACGGATAGTAAGCATATCGATCTCGTTACTGAACAAGACAGCATCAAAGACTCTTCGTGGAGATGGGCGGATATTCCAGCCATGAAGATTGCAGAGCATATCCATGGAAGTGTTGTGGTGGTAGTAATGGGGAAGGATGTAAAATGATTTGGGAGGTGATTCCCATAGAGGTCTAAAGAAATAAGTGATCTTCTGACCGTGTAAGTAGATAGCTAAGATGGAGATTGGGACGAGAGTGAAGAGAAATAGATATGTTTTGAAATCGAGTCCACCTCTTAGAACACATATAAGCCTTGACATGGCCTTGCCTGCTCGAGAACCCTCCTGTAAACACAGAAACTGAAATATGACAACAAAAGAATGGAAGATCTATAGCGTTCTGAAGAATGGGAATATCACAAATGAGAAAAGAGAAATTCACCTGTCCACAAACATCTTGGCATATATGATCCGTCTTCTTCTTAGAACTACAATAACCATCAGACATGATTATACCTTAGAGAAAGCAAAATAATTTAAGATTTCTCGACCAGGAGGAATGTCGATTTCTCGACTTATGAAGATGAGAGATGATGTCTGGGAGGAAGATGAAGTCCGAAAAATCCTCTCCTCTCAGAGAAACCATATATAGCCGTTTGGTGCTTTTTTAGCTTCCCATATCTAATTAATTACTAACTCCAATTATTATTTTCTCTGTTTGCGGAAAATCAGAAATCTTTTTTTCTAAAAATCAATCTATTGATAATCTCTCAAAAAAATTAAAGCATTTTAGGCCGGACGTTAAAAACAAAAACAAAAAAAAGCAAAGAATTGTGAGACGATTATGAGACGGCGATATGAAACAGATCATGCGGAAAGAGCCGCCTCCACAGGTTAAGTCTATGCTCCAATGGTGGCGGAGATGGACGGTGTTGGTGGCGGCAATCTGGATTCAAGCATTCACGGGGACAAACTTCGATTTCTCCGCCTACTCTTCCGACATGAAATCTTCGATGGGGGTTTCTCAATCGCGGCTGAATTACATGGCGGTGGCTTCAGATTTGGGCAAAGCCTTGGGTTGGTCTTCGGGTTTCGCGATTGCGTATTTCCCTGTCCCCGCTGTTCTATTCGCCGCCGCCGCAATGGGCCTCGTCGGTTACGGCGTCCAGTGGTTAGCCATCGCCGATGTAATCGATCTACCTTATTCTCTGGTTTTGGTTTGCTGCTCCTTAGCCGGACTAAGCATCTGCTGGTTCAACACCGTCTGCTTCGTCCTCTGCATTCGACACTTCCACTCCAACCACTCCCTCGCCTTGTCTCTCGTTGTGAGTTTCAACGGAATCAGTGCTGCCTTGTACACGCTTGTTCATGAAGCCATTAGTGGCAAATCATCCTCAAGCTCTCATATTTACCTTCTCCTTAACTCTCTTATCCCTTTACTCGTCTCTCTTTTAGCCCTCTGGCCGGTCCTTACCAACCCTCCTCAATCCGATGCTTCTCGCACCCATGACGATACCCCAATCTTCGTCGTCTTCAATGTCTTTGCCTTGATCACATGCTTTTACCTTCTCTTGCCTTCCTCAAACACCTACTTAGCTTCATCACCTCGTTGGCATTTCCTCGGGGCCATTTCCCTTCTCCTTTTCCCATTGTGCGTCCCGTTTCTCTACTCTGCTCTCGAGTCCTGTTTCCACCATCACAGCTCTGGCTATGCGGTGGTTAACATAGAGGAGCCCAACATCCTCAAAAACGTTGAGGAGATCAACTCAGGGGAGGGATGTGATCAAGTGAGACTAGGAGATGAACATTCTCTTCGAATCCTGGTTCGTAGGCTGGAGTTTTGGCTCTACTACATAGCTTATTTCTGCGGGGGCACGATCGGTCTTGTTTACAGCAACAACTTAGGACAGATCGCTCAGTCTCTAGGACAAAGCAGCACAGACGCTAAATCCTTAGTCACACTCTTCTCTGCCTTCTCCTTTTTGGGGAGGTTGCTCTCCTCTGCACCTGACTTCACACGCAAGAAACTAGACTACTTGACAAGAACAGGCTGGTTCACCATTTCGCTACTGCCAACACCTTTGGCATTCTTCATCCTCGCTTATTCATCCAAGACGTACCAGACGGCGCTATTACAAGTTGCCACCGCACTTATCGGGTTAAGTTCAGGCTTCGTTTTTGCGGCTGCGGTTTCTATAACTTCCGATCTCTTTGGACGCAACAGTGTTGGTGTTAACCAGAATATCCTCATCACAAACATTCCCATCGGATCGCTCTTCTACGGTTACATGGCTGGGTGTGTCTATGAAACCAATGCGAGCCTGGGCACGAAATCTGTCGTGTCGGACTCGATTGTTTGCGTTGGAAGTAACTGTTACTTGGTAACGTTTTTGTTTTGGGGTTGTGTGTCTATTGTGGGGTTCGTATGTAGCTTGTTTCTGTTTATTAGAACCAGAACAGTTTATCACCGGTTAGAACAAAACAGAATCTAAAACGGTTTAGTATCATCTGGTTTGTTAGATTGATCGGATCATAGCGATCCCCTGCATGTAGGGGTGTGCAAAATAACCGAACAGAACTGAATTAAACCAAAACTTAAGCCGATTTAAACCAAACCATATTTTATATATAACTCAATTGGTTAAAGTTTTTTTCAACCCAAATGGTTCGGTTTGGTTCGAAACCGAACCGAATCGATAAACTAACGTATTTTTTTGTTAATTAATTAATTAATAATATTAAAAATATGAACATATAGGTTCATATAGGAGATGAATAAACTTATATAATTAACTTATATTTAAATTATTGATTTGTTGTAAGTTCATTTTAGTGGCATGGGAGAGACGAAGCCATAAATTTTTTCATTTTTTATATTTTGATTAAGTGGGATAATTTCAGTTTGGTTTTAAATTTTAAGGAAATAGTTTTTTTTTATGGTTTTGTTTTGTTTATGTTTCGTTAGGATTTTTGTTTTTATAAATTGATTTTTTTAAAACCAAACTAAAACTGAACCGAACTAAACCCAAATCGAACTAAACCCAAACCGAACCAAATTACAACCGAACTAAATCCAAACCGAACACAAACCGAACCAAATTTATTTCGGTTGAGTTCAGTTAGAATTTTATTCAACCCAAATCAACCGAATTCAAAATTAAACCGAACTCGAAATTAAACCGAAATGCTCACCTCTACATGCATGTATTACGACTTTTGAGTTTCCAAAATTCCTCTTCATCCTGATAAAGCGCATGCCTTTTTAGATTTTGTCGTTGAAAGAAAAAGCGTAATAAATATTAAATAGGGCTGCATCGATGGATAAGTTAAAAAAAGAAAGTAAACGCGCAAGGGAGATGGATCATGATCAGGATCAGGATCCGAGATCCACGGGTTCCGGCCACACTACGGCGGCGATCGAGCATAGGTCGTTCGCTCGGATCGGATTTTTGGGAAACCCTAGCGATGTGTACTTCGGTCGTACCATCTCCTTCACTATCGGCAACTTCTGGGCTTCCGTCAAGCTCGAGCCATCCGAACATCTTTTTATCAAGCCTCATCCATTCCACGATCTCGTCCAGTTCAGCTCTCTCGACCATCTCGTACGCTTTCTTTCCTCCATTCTTTTTCCTTGCCTGTTTACGCTTTCTCTGGTTTGGTTATTTTCAGGTTCTTCTTCTTCAGTAGATTCTCGATTTGGTCCTGAATTGTTCCTTTTTACTTTGTAACTCTGAGATATTAGATTTTGGTAACCTAACATTTTTTGCTCTTCCTTAGCTGAGTCGCTTGCAAAATGAAGGTTACTACGGTGGTGTAAGGTTGCTAATGGCGATTTGTAAAGTATTCTGTAACTATTGCAAAGATAATGGCATCCAACTTCATGGAGGGAACTTCACTCTTTCTTACGATACCAATATCCCTAGGCAGGTACAGAGTTTGCTTCTGCAAACCCCTTTCTTTCCTTGTATATTGCTGATGCTCTAGTTTTGATGTTCCAGACAGGGCTTTCAGGTTCTAGTGCCATCGTATCCGCTGCTCTTAGCTGCCTTGTTGACTTCTACCACGTCAGGCATATGATCAAAGTACAAGTTCGGCCTAACCTTGTTCTCAATGCAGAGAAAGAACTTGGTATTGTTGCAGGCCTTCAAGACCGGGTAGCTCAGGTGTATGGTGGTCTTGTTCACATGGTGGGTATCTATGCATCGCCTTTGGTAACAAAGTTCCATCAGTTGATGATCTTCACTTTGCAGGATTTTAGTGAGGAACACATGGATAAATTGGGACATGGGATTTACACTCCTATGGATATCAGTCTCCTTCCGCCTTTGCATCTCATCTATGCTGAGAATCCTAGCGACTCAGGGAAGGTACGTGCACGACTCAGTACAATCGTTTAAGAGAAATTTAGCTAGCTGATTCCAGCATTAATGACTAGAACTGAGGTATGTTCTCTCTGTTACATGTTCGGTCTTTGATATCTACTGCAGGTACATAGCAGGGTTCGGCAAAGATGGTTAGACGGTGATGAGTTGATAGTCTCATCAATGGAAGAAGTTGGAAATCTAGCAGAAGAAGGTCGAACTGCATTATTCAGCAAGGACCACTCCAAACTCGTGGAGCTTATGAACCGTAACTTTGACCTTCGGAGGTAAAAATCAATGTGGCTGGAGATAAAAAAATTCCACAACTCGATGAGCACATTTATTGATGATGTTGTACTAGGAGGATGTTTGGGGACGAATGCTTAGGAGCAATGAACATAGAGATGGTGGAAGTTGCAAGGAGGGCTGGTGCAGCTTCAAAGTTCACTGGAAGTGGAGGAGCAGTGGTGGTGTTCTGTCCTGACGGTCCATCTCAGGTGAAGGTTTTGGAAGAAGAATGCCGAAAATCGGGATTTATACTTGAGCCGGTAAAGATTGCCCCTTCATGTTTGAGAGATTCCGACATTCAAAGCCTTGATTGAATCCGAAATTACTTCCACAGAGCTTTTGTTGTTCCCTAGTTTTGTCATAAACCACAACTTTTTTCTCCTATTTCTTACATTTTTCTCCTCTTTTCCTTCGCTCGCTCATCCCTTTCTTTAAACTTTTCTGTTTTTTTTTTTTTCTTTCCACATATATATACAGAAGTTAGAATAAACATTATGAAAAAGAAACTTTCAAATTGAGAAATCATTTGGCAGAGAAAAAAAAAGAAACGAAATTTAAGATGTTGCTTTAAATTAAAGTTAAATTTCAATTAACTATATAGTAAAGTATGTTAAGATTGAGTATACACATAAAGAGAAAAACTTTCCTGGACAGAGTATTTTAAATAATTGTATTATTATTATTTGTATAAAGTGATCCAAAAGTATAACTTATCTTTAATTTATGATTGAAACGTGAAAGTGAAACAACAGAAAAAAGGTTAGATTGCTTTTTGAACAAAAGGGGGACAAATATATTTGTGATTGAATCCGCCATTGAAGATCCCTTGACCTGCTGACAACAACAACAAATAGTCTTCTCGTTTCTTCTTCTTCGTCCTCGAGTTGACAGGTCGGATTTGTCTATTATTATCGTTATCGATCGATTTGATTAAAAAAACAAAGAAGAAAAAGAAGGTGTGTTTGTGTTTTGAATTAATTCGGGAAAAGATACAATTTGGATCGGGTTGTTTCGTCGGATTTTGTTTTGGTCTGATTTTGTAATTCTAGGTTTTATGAAATCTACAATTCTTACTTTCTTCCAAAATTGGGGAATATTATTTACCAACTTTGTAACGGCAAGTCGGTAACGTGATTGAATCTTCATCTTCATCCTTATAAGTTAAGACAACCTCTTTTTCTTGTAAGCAATTCTTTGACCATTCAACCTTATATTCTGTTTGGTCTTCTAAGATCACAGAAAGTTTCTTTCTTCTAGGTCTTTTTTTGCATGTTGAATCCATTCTCTTCTTCTCCTTCTCGCGAGGATAAGATCCTAACTTCCGAATCTTTTTTTATATATTTATCATGCAGGTATTGATCTTGAGCTTCAAGTTTGGTTTTTTCCTTTCTATAATTTCAATCTGAATAAAGTTTGATGGGAGGAAATAATTCCAAAGAAGGATGGAGGCAAGAGCCACCATCACCATCGTCATCATCATCATCATGGGCTTCCCATCAAAGTTATCCTCAATATGGACCAGATAGCTACAACTATCCTCCTCCACCCACTTATGCTCCAGCTCCACCCCCTGCTCCAGCTCCGGCTACGGCTCCGCCTCCTAGTGTTGGCCAGCCGTCGTATAGTCAAGAGGGCTATGCGTATCCTTATCCTCCTTCACAGCCCTCACAAAGTCATGGTAGTGATAGGAAGAAATTTGATCGGAGGTATTCCAAAATATCTGATAATTACGCCTCTTTAGATCAGGTTAGTTTAAAGACAATGATTGATATACACTTGGATTTTCCTTCAACTGTTTAAATTTATGTGACTGAATGATTCCAGGTGTCGGAGGCTCTAGGGCGTGCAGGTCTTGAATCTTCAAATCTAATTGTTGGTATTGATTTCACCAAGAGCAATGAATGGACAGGTTGGTTTGCGTTTTTTAAGATGCTCAATCTAAGTTTTCAATGCATGTCCAAGTAGAAGACAAACTAATTGGTTTCGAGCAGGTGCCAAGTCCTTCAATCGGAAAAGTTTGCATCATATAAGCAATACTCCAAATCCTTACGAACAAGCAATAACTATCATAGGAAGAACCTTAGCCGCCTTTGACGAGGATAACTTAATTCCTTGCTATGGTTTTGGAGACGGTAAGCACTGCTTTTTTTTTTTTTTACTTTGTCAAGTAATTTCAGATAATGGTATATCATCAATATTTGCTTTCATCTCTTTGCAGCATCAACTCATGATCAAGACGTGTTTAGTTTCTATCCAGAGGGTAGATTCTGTAATGGATTTGAGGAAGTACTGGCTCGGTATAGAGAAATTGTACCTCAGCTTAAGCTCGCAGGTCTATTTTCCTCATCTGGCTTGCGCTAGCCTTCTGTATCTCCTTGTGAAACGCAAGTTAAGTACTTAGACCGTGTTTTTCTTTTTGTGTGTGCGAAATGTTGTATTTCAGGACCGACTTCTTTTGCCCCCATCATTGAAATGGCCATGGCAGTGGTTGAGCAGAGTAGTGGCCAATATCATGTGTTAGTGATTATAGCCGATGGACAGGTAGGTACTGGTTATTATTTTGATGCCTGAGTTGTGGTATGATCTTCTGATCTAAGGATATCAATTTGGACTCAATTTGTCGTTTCAGGTTACAAGAAGCGTCGATACGGAACATGGGCAGTTAAGTCCGCAAGAACAGAAGACTGTCGATGCAATTGTGAAAGCAAGGTGCGAATATTTCGATCCTTGGACTATGTTTCTTCCATTTTAAAGTTATTTTCTTTACGTGTTATGTAATCAGTTCCTTCCTTTCTGTTGCAGTACACTTGCTTTGTCAATAGTCTTAGTTGGGGTCGGGGACGGACCATGGGACATGATGCAGGAATTTGATGATAACATACCTGCCCGAGCTTTTGATAACTTCCAAGTAAGTTTTTTTTTGTTTTTTTTTTCAATCTCGTAACAATATACAGTAGATTGATTCTTTTTTTGGTTCTGAGACATATTTCCGATCTCTTTTTATCTGTTTATAGTTTGTGAACTTCACGGAGATCATGTCAAAGAACAAAGAGCAGTCTCGAAAGGAGACAGAATTTGCACTCTCTGCTCTCATGGAGATTCCTCCACAGTACAAAGCGACGATAGAGCTTAACCTTTTAGGGTAATGAACCAAATCAAAACTTTGAAAGATTGAAACAGGCTATAATGGTATGAAAGTTGTCAACTTTTTCTTGCCCTGACATTTTTGCAGGCGAAGAAATGGGACTATCCCAGAGAGAATCCCACTTCCGCCTCCAGGGCAGAGCGGAGCAACATTCTTCAACCCGTCAAAAACTTCTTCTCGAATACCGAGTTTTGAACCGAGTGTACCTACTTATCCGATGGAAAGCAAGCATATGAGCAGTGGTGTGGACGATAACCAGGTAAAATAGTAGAAGAAACGTTGAATCTGTTTGAAATGTTAAAAAAAGAAAAGGTTTTCTAAATTGGTTTTTGAAATGCCCTTTGAACAGTTGTGTCCGATATGTCTGAGCAATCCCAAAAACATGGCGTTTGGTTGCGGCCATCAGACATGTTGTGAATGCGGACCAGATCTTAAGGTGTGTCCGATTTGTCGTGCACCCATCCAGACCAGAATTAAGCTCTACTAATTGACCAATACAAGCCATCTTTTCCGAGAGATTTCAAATCTTTCTGTAAAAAAATAAAATAGTCTTCTTTTGTTCTTTGATTGATTTCCGAAACCTAGCTTGTTCCCAAATTTCTTGACTTCTTTAGCTGCTTTGCTTGGATTGTAATTTGTAATAATATTATATGATTTCTCAAGATCCTTTTTCAAAAATGCTTTACGTTTATACTCTCTCTCTCCAATCCATAGAAGAGAAGCAAGAAGGACATATAAAATCACCCCAAAAATAAAATTAAAAATCAAAACCTTTTCTTACAGCAAAAATGGTAGATAAACTACCCAGTACAGGCCCATTAACACTGAATTGGGCTTAAAAGCAATATTCACCACACATTAATTATCATCTATTAATTTAAAAAAAAAAAAAAAAAAAGTTCGTCACTTTCTCTCTACAAACGAACGATTGTTAGCTTCTGCGAAGTTTGATAAAGCCAAAGTTTTTATCCAAAATATGGATTCTCTTCGATTCAACCTACAACAATCTCCAATACAATTGAGACCGAAAATTCTCCGACCAAGAATCACTAACATATCGAACCAAACCGATGAAACCGATCCACGACCGTCATCCTCGGCCGGTAAGATCCAACGGTTAGTACTCAACAGCGAAGGTCGAACCAAATTAAACGTCGATCCTGACCGCGAATTCTATTCATACCCACGGTTCGTGAACCACGTCGACGACCGGTTCATATCATCCTTAACCGATTTATACAGAAACCGGTTAAGACCCGGTTCGAGAGTATTAGACTTGATGAGCTCATGGGTTAGCCATCTACCGGAAGAGGTGAAGTACGAGAAAGTAGTGGGGCATGGTCTTAACGCACAGGAGCTTGCGAGAAACCCTAGACTCGATTACTTCTTCATCAAGGATCTTAACGACGATCAGAAACTCGAGTTGGAAGATAAGTATTTCGATGCGGTTTTATGTTCTGTCGGTGTACAATATCTGCAACAACCCGAAAAGGTACGTAGACTAAACCAGTTTCAGTTTATATATACTGTATGTCTGAATTCCAAAACCGGACCTCAATTGAATCCCCAGGTGTTTGCGGAAGTGTATAGAGTGTTAAAACCGGGAGGTGCGTTGATAGTGAGTTTTAGCAATCGGATGTTTTATGAGAAAGCAATTAGGGTTTGGAGAGATGGAACAGAGTACGGCCGGGTCCAATTGGTGGTTCAGTACTTTCAGTCTATCGAAGGGTTTACTCAGCCGGAGATCATCCGGCCTGAGAAACCGGTTTTCAATTGGTTTATGGGTTTAATTGGTTTAGCTTCTAGGCCGGACCCTTTTAATGCTGTGATTGCTTATAAGAATTTCAAACCTCTGTATGAGTAATAAAAAATAAATAGCTTTCTTTTGGATCTTGCTCAAGCTTATCGAGACGAAGAAACCTATTGGTATTTGAAAAGTAGAAATTCATGGTTGTCTGAAGGTGATAAAAACACAAAATTCTATCATGCCTGTACCAAAGAACGTTTCTCCAGAAACCGCATTCATTCTATATGGGATTCCTTTGGTCAAATTCATCGGGGCGATCTTCAAGTGGGAGAACACGCTCAGGAATTTTTTCAAAACATTTACAAAAGTGATAATAAAACCTTCGTATCATCAATTTTCTCAGAGTTTAAACCAACAGTATCGGAGGATATAAACCAACAATTAACATGTGACTTCACGGCAGAAGAAATTTTTGATGCGGTATGTAGTATTGGATCAGATAAAGCACCGGGACCGGATGGATTAACGGCTAGATTCTATCAACAATGCTGGGATATTGTTGGATCTGATGTAGTAGTCGAAGTGACACACTTTTTCAAGACATCGACCTTACGATCTGGTGTAAATCACACCAACATATGTATGATTCCAAAAATCACCAAACCATCTACTCTATCCGACTACAGACCTATTGCATT
>PKML01057031.1:0-22184 GCA_002933935.1 Eutrema yunnanense | reverse complement strand
GACAAGCAAACCAAGTGGGCGGATTTCTTCAAGACGAAGTTCCCGGACCTGCCCCCAGATTTATTTTGATTATGTTTTTTTAATGTAATTTCAACAATTTCTAAAACTTTTAAATATTTATGTTTTGTAAAATTTTATTTATATAATTAATTT
The DNA here is from genome assembly GCA_002933935.1 of Eutrema yunnanense. Classification (NCBI taxonomy): domain Eukaryota; kingdom Viridiplantae; phylum Streptophyta; class Magnoliopsida; order Brassicales; family Brassicaceae; genus Eutrema; species Eutrema yunnanense. Next base: position 22,031 of record PKML01057031.1, on the reverse strand, counting down.
TTTTTTTTAAATCATTTAATTTAATTAATATATATAATTTTAATAAATATTAATTAAATATATATTTTTTAAATATTAAACAAAATTACACATTACCGTCGGAAATCCGTCGGAATTTTCCGACGGATTTCCGACGGATTTCCGACGGTTTGAGAACCTCATCGACGGATACACCATCGGAAATCCGTCGGTAAACACGCCGTTCGAAATCGGTCGGTAAACAACTCGTCGGAAAGCCGTCGGTAAAAAATCCGTCGGTAAAAAAGCCGTCGGAAATCCGTCGGTAAATTAGCCGTCGGAAATCCGTCGGTAAACAAGCCGTCGGAGTGGATTCTCAATCCGTCGGAAATTCCTCGGATTATCGTCGAAATTATTCCCGACGAAAAACTCGTCGGAAAATTGGCCGTCGGAAAATTGGCCGTCGGAAATTTCCGACGGATTTCCGACGGATTTTCAATTCCGACGAAATAGAACCGACGGACAATATCCGTCGGAAATCCGTCAGAAACACCCATTTCCGACGGATTTCCGACGGATTTTGCCGTCGGTTCTAGCGTGTTTTCTTGTAGTGGATAGCTAGACTCAACACGATGAAACCTTGCATCAAACTCGGCCTGATGGGTCTTCACTCGACTTTGGATGCTAAAACATTCATTAATCATAGTAATGTTTAGTTTATATTTTGAATGTTTCATTTTGAACAAAATGAATCTTAATTCATTGTGTAAGTAGCCTTTTTTATTTCTAAATTGTTCATTTATGAGAAAACCAAAAAAAGTCCATATATGGACCATTGTAATTGAACTTCTCTTCAAGTTATTTCAAAGTATTGGACAATTCTCCTCAAATGAGTTGGTAGAATCTATATATGTGCCATCAGCTACTTGGTTTGATGTTGTTTGCAAGGCGCCCATGGCAGAGTAAGAACTCTCGTACCTTGCAACTATATATTTCCAGTACTGTTCCAATTATGTTACATGGAACTTGCAACTTCATCAGTTTCCCACTGTTCCCTTCAACTCATGATGTCCTTAGAGGAAGAAATGAAGAGAGCATGTGGTAAGATTGGATCTCTACAGAACTTTTGTGGCCCTTTTCCGTTTCTCCTTTATTTTTGTTGAGAATGAAGGAAGTTCCTTGGTTACTCTCTACTCTCTAGTGTCGCTTTTTTCTCTTAGCCTTATCCTCTATATACTTATATTTGAGCTTAACAAATTCCATATAACGTTTTACCACAAGAAGAGCAAAGAATCAAACTTCACACCCTTTTGTTCACTTCACTCTTGATTCTATCTTGCGAGATATGAGATATATATGTGTGATTATGTGGTATATAAATATAAAGTAACACAAAAGTAAATGTACAGAATCCATAAAATTCTATGGCATGAGTGGAAGTAATATAAGAATCAAAGCAACGTAGCGAACCAAACATGTTCTACGTGTGCTTCTTGATATGTTTTAGTAACATAATAAAACTGTGAAAACTAAATGGTAGTACAGTGATCATCATTGTATTGGATAAGATATAATTAGATTGATTAATATGACCAGTATATGAAATATTTGATCATACAACATAACACACAAAAACAAAAATCTAGCATGAAATTTTCGATACGGCATCAGTCTGAGTCTGTGATCCCACAGAAGTCGAATCAGATGAGTTATCAAAAAATAAATAATAATAATTAGTTCATCCTAGTTTTTATTTACTTTAGTCCTATAAAAGTAGGCTTACACTTTAATAGTAACAGATATATATATATATATATATATTTATAGTACAAACGACGTTCACGAGGACGGGAACAATATCTAAAATCATTATATATCTTGTATAATAAGAAACCAAAAAGAAAAGCAGAAGAAAAAAAGAAACAGGATTTGTAATTTATATTCTTGTAGATTTTTAATTTAATTGTTCCAGAAGCAAAGAAGTTGATTCTAGTTTCCAACAGTAAGTAAGGGGGGAATTCGAGTATTTAAGGCTAACCTCACCGTACCGTCACATAACACCAATCAGAACTCCCACGCTTCTCTTCACAACAAGAAACCAAAAACCAATTAATGGAGTCTCTGATCAAGTCACAGCACGCTCAAAAACTGGCTGGTCACAGCGGTAAAGCTCCGGCGACGGAGATGATACCGGCGACGACAGGACTAACGATGTCATCGGACGAAAGCATGATGCTGAAACTGATCCAACACACTCACTCCCCTGATGCTAGCGAAGTCCAAGTGCGTGGCCTTCTCTCTCTCGTTGAAGATATCCTCGATCGTGCCACTCTTGACTCCGACGACTCCAACGCCTCCGTTAGTACTCAACTGTAACACTACGTACAATTTCATTCTTAATATATATATTGACACTTTGATCAATTCGCAGATGCTTCCATTGCCGACGGAGGATAAACAGATGCAATCAAGCATGATGAGCGTTCTTGATAGCGTCTCCTATGCTATCGATCGCGTCGCCTGCGAGGTATTACCAAGTTCTAAACCATACCCCTTGGTAAACTTGTTGTACACGTAACCACCAAAACCCAATTTACGACCTAACTTGTACAACAGGCAACAGCAGGATAAGTCTAATTTGCTTGCACTGTTTCCTTTTTATTTTCCTTCCAGATAGCCTACAAGTCTCTGACGGGATCAGACGCACACGAGATAACAATGTCAGTGTTTGAACATCTATCTAGCTTCCACTGGGACGGCAAGCTCGTCCTGACTCTAGCTGCCTTCGCTTTGAACTACGGAGAGTTCTGGCTTCTGGTCCAGTTCTACTCAAAGAACCAGCTCGCTAAGTCCCTAGCTATGCTGAAGCTCGTCCCTGTTCAGAACAGAGTCACCCTCGAGTCTGTGTCTCAAGGGCTCAACGATCTCATCCGAGAGATGAAGAGCGTCACCGCATGTGTAGTGGAACTCAGCGAGTTACCTAATCGGTACATTAAACTGGACGATCCTCAGCTATCGAGAATCATCTCTACAATCCCAATTGCTGTCTATTGGACCATAAGAAGCATCGTGGCTTGCATTTCTCAGATCAACATGATCACTGCCATGGGACACGAGTGCGATAAGACTCTTAATAATTTGGTTTATTATATCGTTATTTTTGCTCTGAATTGCGTCTTCATGATCACCCGCTAACTATTTTTTATTTACCAGGATGATGAACACCCAAATTGATTCATGGGAAACATCGATGTTAGCTAACAAGCTCAAGAACATTCATGACCATCTCTCTGAGACCTTGAAGCTTTGTTACCGTCACATAGGTTTGTACCGTATCATTCAACAGATTCATTTTTCAGTTTCTTTGCTGGCAAATTAAAGTAAGAGTGCGTTTTGCAGAGAAGCAGAGGAGCTCAGAATCCTTAAATATGTTGCATTCTCTATTCGACACCACTCACATTGATAACATGAAGATTCTCACGGCCTTGATTCATCCGAAAAACCACACCACGCCATTGCAAGATGGCTTGACCAAGAGAAAGGTTTCTGTATTACATGAACTTTCAAGTTGATCCATGCATGTAAAACTGCTAAATCTAATCTACTATATGAATCTTGCAGGTTCACTTGGATGAGTTGAGGAGGAAGACAGTGTTGCTGCTCATCTCTGACCTCAACATATTGCAAGATGAGCTATCGATTTTCGAGCAAATCTACACAGAGTCTAGGAGGAACTTGTTGGGAATCGATGGAAAGAGTCATATGCCTTACGAGGTTGTGTGGGTTCCGATCGTGGATCCTATCGAAGATTTCGAAAGATCTCCGAGTCTACAGAAGAAATTTGAGGCTCTCCGTGCACCTATGCCATGGTATTCAAACAGTATCATCTAACATTCAAAAGACATATATATACATATAAGGGTAATTAATTAAAGAGGCAAAATTGTTTGAAAAACGAGAAATTGAAAAAATATTTGGGTGGTGGTCAGGTACACAGTGGATAGTCCGAAGCTGATAGAGAGACATGTGGTGGAGTTTATGAGAGAGAGATGGCATTTCATGAACAAGCCCATACTTGTTGTGATTGACCCACAAGGCAATGAGGCTAGTCTCAATGCTCTTCACATGATCTGGATTTGGGGAACTGAAGCTTTCCCTTTCACTAGATCTCGTGAGGAAGAGCTGTGGAGGAGAGAGACTTTTTCGCTTAACCTCATCGTCGATGGCATCGACTCTGTCATTTTCGACTGGGTATGTATATATTGGAAACTCTTATTCATTTTGTGATTCTTGAATTTTGCCTTAATTAGATTCATTCAAATGTAATTAGGGTTTCCTAGGAACAGAACAGGCATAATTTCATTCATACTCACAATTGGGTATTAATTGAAAAGTTGGAAACTTTCCAATTTTAGGCACCAAAATCTCAGATGCACCAATTTTAGGTCTAAATGAAATGTCTAGAACTACAACTTCTAGATGAGATCATGCAAGGCCTGATCGATTGATGTGATTATTATATATACAGATAAACCCGGATAATTACATTTTCTTGTATGGAGGAGATGACTTGGACTGGATAAGGAGATTCACAATGGCGGCCAAAGCAACGGCCAAAGATTCCAACGTGAAGCTGGAGATGGCTTATGTCGGAAAACGAAACCACAGCCACAGGGAACAGATCAGGCGGATCAGTGAAGCGGTCAAGGCTGAAAATCTGAGCCATAGCTGGACCCAGCCTGCCTTGATGTGGTTCTTCTGGACTAGGCTCGAGAGCATGTTGTACTCCAAGATTCAACTCGGTAAAGCCGATGATCACGACGAGGTACGTAGGTACATTAAACTGATGGTAGACTACTACTACTAGATGACTAGGGTTTGTTTTCAAGTTTGGTTTTTGGGTTTTGAAAACGGTTTTTTGTTTTTTGGTTGGGAATTATCTATCAATTAGGTGATGGAAGGAATCAAGAAGATACTGAGCTACGACAAGCTTGGAGGATGGGCACTGCTGAGCAAAGGCCCTGAGATAGTGATGATCGCTCACGGTGCCATAGAGAGGACTGTGAGCGTCTACGACCGAACCTGGAAAACCCACGTCCCGACCAAAGGCTACACCAAAGCAATGTACGACCACCACCACGACGAGGTTCTCCGAGAAACCGGAAAACCATGCAGCCACTTTGATTTCCACATCACTGCTCGGAGCGGTCGGATTCCGGAGAAGATGAACTGCTTCGAGTGCCACCGTTCGATGGAGAAGTACATGAGCTTCGCTTGTTGTCACGATGATAAGCTCCTTGACCAAGACGAGAACTACAACTTCTAGATGCGCGTGTCCCTCACTCGCTCTTTCATTTTCATTTCCCTTATATATATTTTATAATAATTTCAATGTCTTTGTATGAGAGAATTGGTGCAGTCCATGTGTATGGTTTGGCCTTTGTGAACATGTTTGATTGAAGTATTCCTAATAATTTTCAATGAATAAACTATTTTTCGTTTCCAATTTCTTTAAATTATATATATAATATGATTTTAAAAGCTGTCAGAGATGGGTGAGTATGTAGAAGACCCACCACTTCAAATGAACGAACTATTTGCTTTTCCCTCTTCTTATAATGTTTCTAAATCCCATTTTATTTAGAGATGGACAATATGTACACCCTTTTTTTTTAACCACCGTTGAGTTGGTCTAGTAGTTAAGGAGGAGTGGGTATGTGCCTCTCCTACTGGTCCTGGGTTCGATTTCCATTGGGAGGGATCTCCTCCGAAAGAGTGATTTTAACATAGTTTGGGCCCCGCTCCAGAGATGTACGGGCCCAGAACCTCGACAATTAAAAAAAAAAAAAAAAATGTACACTCTTTTTATTATTTCTATTACTTTTTACTTTTAATTATTATTACTTCTAACTTATATATTCTTCTAATTTATTATTTGTCATTCATTGTGTTATCTTCTTATAAATGTTTTTTTTTGTGTTAGTAGTTGATATCTCATTTTCTTGTCCACTGAATTATTATAGCATTTCAGTATGCCCCTCATGTCGTCAATAAAATGTTTTATTTCCTAGTTTTGAGCCATATCTTCTTCATATGTGGTCCATCATATCATATTAATCTCAAATATTCTTTTCTTAATTCCAATAAATCACGAATTGTTACTATAAACAATCTTATTGTTTGTACTAGTTTTTATTATTAGAACACTAATCCATAATTTCCTTTTTTTTATATGATCCATAACTTCCATTATTTTTTTTTTTGTTTTTAAAGTCTCGATCACAAAGTAATATAATGGATTATGTTAAATATTGGCTTATAAGCTTTCAACTCAAAACCAATTGGTAATAAATGGATTGGTTCATATCTCTTATATACTAATATTGGTCCCTTTATATTTCTGATGTGGGATCGTAACACGCCCGCTCGAGATGATGGCTCTTATCGGCCCATCTCGAACCGAATCTCACTTTAGAACCGGTAATAAACCATTTTTGGGCCATCCTAATTGGGTCAACAAACGAGGCTTTGGTACCATATTAAATGTGAGCTTATGGGTTTTCAATTCAAAACCAATTGACAATAAGTGGATTGACCTATATATATATATACTAGGATTTAACCCGCGCTAATTATAGCGCGGAGTAATTTTTTTAAAATAAATTGTTTTGAAATTTAAGAAAATTATTTTATCTGAATTTTACAATATAGCTAACTAATGATTATGGATAAAGCTGTCAATTTGTAATAATTTGTCTATTTAACCAGTTTTGCATTGAAATAAAATATTATTCGGGCTAACCCGTAAAAACTTATAATCTTAAAAACTTAACTATAATATGCACTGTTAAATGACTATAGTTTTTGTGGTTAGTCTACGAACTCTTTAAAAAAATATAGTTTTATTGTGTCGAACTTTTTATAAAATTAGTAAAATATTTTTCAATTTTTGTTTTGATAGATATTAAAATAAAATATAATAAATTATAATGAAAAATATAGTAAGAATAATTGAAATATATTTTTTTCTTTTAATATATATGAATTGATTATTATTTTAAAATATATAGTATTAAAAATAATTAAAAAATAAAATAATAAATAACCTCTTTAATGTAAAATATATATTTTCCATATTCTAATCAATAATTTAAAAAGACTATTATATCATTTCCTATTTCAATTATTCTTTGTTATTTGTAATGGCATTTTATGTAATAACTTACAAAACAAAATTCATTTTTAAAAATGTCTTCTTAAATAATATTATAGAGATATTAGTATTGATCTCTTTATATTTTCGAAGTGGGATCCTAACAGATTAGTGTAAATCAAGGCAAAAAGTTCAAGTAAATGTCAATAGAAAACAGATGTCTAATCATAAGCCTATATAGGGTTTTATCAAACTACCAACCCACATGCCATTGTTCTGTCTTGGCAAAACACATGTTGTAAGCCTATTATACTTTTAATCTGAACCCTTTTGCTTCAACTTGACTTTATACATAAATTAGGGGTGACACCATTTGTTATTTTTTCGATATCCGGTATGAATCATCTGCTTTAATTAAGTACATAGAGTTTTAAAATGAGTAATTAAGATGTTTTTTTTTCTTCCTAATACTCGATATATATCTACTGATTTACTAACAAATCCCTTCAATTATATATATGCAGCTGAAAGTGTATGGAATGGAACATTCAATATCAAAAATATCAGAATTTATTATATACTCGAATTTCCAAATACTCCGGGGGTCTATCAGTTCAAACTAGTATACAGTATTAAGGAACTGTTTTTTACCCCTAAACTCTCGGGTGATTATTCTAAAAGCCACGAGTGATATTGAAATGAATGACGTGAAATCTCTCGTAGATACGTAACCCAAAACCTAACCACTAGATTTGACATTACCTTGTCAAAAAGTGTTAATCTTTTGCTTATTTTTAGCGTTGGAACTATGAAAAGAAACATTGAAGAATGTAAACTATAGTTATTGATTGCTTAATACACTCTCTCTCTGTTCCCAAGAAAGAAAGAAAGAAAGAAAAAGCTTCAATCTCAATAAATCAAAGGGAATATGCTATTCGTGTAGTGAGGAAGGAAGGAGATGGGAGGGGTGACGTCTTCGGTGGCGGCGAAGTTCGCCTTCTTCCCGCCGAGTCCGCCGTCTTACAAGGTGGTCACTGAGGAGCTCACCGGACTGTTGCTTCTCGCCCCTTTTCCCCACCGAGAAAACGTGGAAATCCTCAGGCTTCCGACCCGAAGAGGCACGGAGATCGTGGCCATGTACGTGAGGCACCCGATGGCAACCTCGACGCTCCTCTACTCCCATGGAAACGCCGCCGATCTGGGACAGATGTATGAGCTCTTCATCGAGCTTAGCATCCATCTCAAGGTTAATCTCATGGGGTATCTTTCTTTCCACCTTCAAACACACTTTTTACTTGTCTTCATTTGGATAGGATTTGGCATGATCCTTTCTTTTGTGAGAGAAAATGTTCATAGCTCTGCTTGAAATCAATCAGTAGTATAATTGCTTCTTGTTGCAGATACGATTACTCCGGGTATGGACAATCAAGTGGAAAGGTTTGTCCTTTACCATGAATCATTTGAGTCTTAGGACAATCAAATTCACTCGAAGTCTAAGTCTTTGTCTTTGTCTTTGTGATTGAAGCCGAGCGAGCATAACACGTATGCTGATATCGAAGCTGTTTATAAGTGTGTTGAAGAAACCTACGGCTCTAAACAGGAAGATGTAATCCTCTACGGGCAGTCTGTAGGGAGCGGACCGACGTTAGATCTTGCTTCCCGGTTGCCTCAATTGAGAGCCGTGGTACTCCACAGCCCCATTCTCTCCGGTTTGAGAGTAATGTACGCCGTGAAGAAAACCTACTGGTTCGACATCTACAAGGTAGCTAGAGAATTGCTTCCATCTCTCTTCCATATATATATATATGTAAACAGTTGATTATGTTTTTGCAGAATATCGACAAAATCGCATATGTGGATTGCCCGGTGCTCATCATTCATGTAAGTTCATGTCAGAGTTTTTTCTTTGCTTAAACATATTCATTTGTAATATAAAATGTGTGTGCAGGGAACTTCGGATGAAGTAGTGGAGTGTGGTCATGGGAAACAACTATGGGAACTGTGCAAAGAAAAGTATGAGCCGCTTTGGGTGAAAGGAGGGAAGCACTGTGATCTTGAGCACTACCCTGAATACATAAAACACCTCAAGAAGTTCATCACAACAGTAGAGAGATTACCTTGCCGGAGGAAGAGCGTGGACAGGAGGAGGAGAGAGAAGCCGCCAAAGAGTCAGGCGAGCAAGCTCAGGATCTCTTTTGATCACAGGAGGAGCGTTGACAAGACTCGGAAGAGTGTGGATCGGTTGGAATTGGATAGATGATGATGATTACATATATAATACGCCCAGTAAACTATATAATGAGTACATATCTCTTCTTTACTCAACCAACCTCTGCTCGCTATATTCGATTTGTAATTTTTATGCAATTAGTTCTTTCTAAAAATAACTAATTTTTTCTATAACCAATAATTATGTATATGGTTTTATTTTTCCTACAAATAGTATTACTACAAAAATAAGGATCTCCGTTTTTCTCTCAAATCCATCGATTTTTTTCTTTCTCAACATATATAAATCCCTCTCCATCTCCTCTTATTTTTCTTCATCTAAAGCTTTTGCAGTATTCAGACCAAAATAAATAAATACTGCTTTAGCTTTGGAACACCTACCTCTTTTTAATTTTAAATTTTTTAAAAAATGGCACGTCAATTTGTCGTATTTGCCCTTTTGGCTTTGGCCGTGGCCACCGCATTCGCTGCCGACGCACCCTCAGCTGCTCCCACCACCTCTCCGACCAAGGCTCCGGCCGCCGCACCCAAATCCTCTGCACCGAAAGCATCATCCCCAGCCGCAGAGGAACCAACCCCCGAAGACGATTACTCGGCAGCCACCCCCAGTGACTCCGCCGAGGCACCCACCGTCTCCTCCCCACCAGCTCCCTCCCCAGAAAGTACCTCCGCCGATGGACCATCATCCGATGCACCCACCGCCGAAGCCCCCCAAAGCGGCGCCGTAACTAATGTGAAGCTCTCCATCGCCGGCACTGTCGCCGCCGTCGGATTCTTCTTCTTCTCTCTCTAAGTTTTTTTAATCGTATTATTTGTGTAACATTACACATTATGAGATGAGATGAGGCCGTGTATATTTTAACATTATGCGATTACAATCAAAACGATTAAATGGAGCCAGCTAATTATTTACTTACTTCTATGTTTTTTATTCGTTTCTCGATTTTCTTTAGATAATTAATGCAAGCAAGATTAGCCGAAGAGGGCGTTTGGTCTAGTGGTATGATTCTCGCTTAGGGTGCGAGAGGTCCCGAGTTCAATTCTCGGAACGCCCCTATTGTTTTTTTATAGCTTTTTAAAAGGTAACCACAAGTGGCTCTAATTACGTTTTCGTATTCGAGGATATTTCAGTTTACAGTTTTTTTTTTACATAAACACAAAAATGTTAATAAAATGCGATATATAATTAAAAAAAAAATCAAAATGTCTTCACGGAAACTTGAATAAAATACGATTCCAAACTAAATCCGTTTTGGGGCAAAAACGGTTTTATACTTCTTCTTCCCAGACGCGCCAAGTCCGCGCAATATATAATACAATCATATCCCTGAAAGATGATGATTTCCGTTAGCGTCTCTCTGCTACTGTAACAGAGCCTACAAAGACAACACATATCTCTCAGACAATGGTCTTTCTTATGTTCTTGCGCATACATTTGCCCATTAGTGAAAAGTGACCTTACTTTCTTAGTTTGGTCTCTGGATTTAGGTCTCTGTTTGTAGAAATTTGGAAGTGGCTTCGCCTTGAAGCATAGCCTTTCCCGTAGTTCACTCTCTTCTTTCCCCACACTCCTCTCCTCCGGCTGCTTCTGCTTCTGTGGCTCCATGCCTTTGAATTTGTCCTCTAGCTTCTGAAACATCAATGACCAGTTAAAATTACTAGACAAAACCGTAGAAACCAAATTATCTCTATCTGTTGAAGCTCTTCTTGCCTTTTTTCTTCTCTCTGCTCTCTCCTCTGTTCTTAAACCAAACGGTGTGAAACAGCTCGGTGTCCTGCTTTTTTTTTTTTTTTTTTTTTTTCCAATAAACAAAACCACACATTATACATTTGAATTGAGCAAACATTTTCTTTTTTATTATTAAGATCAGCTCTTACTCTGCTGGGAGAAAATTCCATCTTCCTCGACCTGTCTTGGCAGAAGAACCAGGAGCTGTTTTCCCTCTGCACTTACTATAACACCTGATTACTTCCCTAACTACACAGGAAGTAACAAGCTTTTTAAGAGTTTGTTTAGCAGCGTTTACCTTCTGTTACTCGATAAAGGTGTGGACAAAGAGTCCTCGACAATGCCCTTTGCAGACACCTGCAATCACAAGAGCATAAGCACTTGGTTTCAATAACAAAATGAGTGAACCACTCTATAGAGAATGCAGGTGGCACCTTGTTCGATGGTGTCCGGAGAGGTGTTTTGCAGTCTTTGGTTGGTTTAGAAGAAGCTCTTGACCCGTCAATCTTCCTTATGATGGACACTAATCTATTGAACTCTTTTGCAGGTGTGAAAGTGTAAGAATTGCTCTTGTTGCTAGGCTTTTGACTTGGAGTCCTCTCCGATGAATTGAACTTGGAGACTCTTGGTTTGGTACTGCTCTTTGGTTGTGGGTCTTTGGATTTCTTCTGCAAAGAAGTAACAGATCAAGAACAAAAGAGGAAGCCAGAGAGAAAGAAAACTTTTATCATCATTAATCATAAAATTACCTTTAGTATTATAGGCGTCTTCTCCACTTGTTCTTCTTCAACTGTAGAAACTTTCCCATTGATCTCTGAGTCAACATTCTCTTTCTCATCAGATTGTCTACTACTAAATCTGCTTACTTTTTCTGCAAGTAATTTCATTTCAGCATCTAAAGATCCTCTTGTAATCTCAAGATCCGGTTTTGACACCAGCCCATCTTTCTTCCCTCCTCCATTGATATCTTCTTGAACTAGAAGCAACTCTGGTTCGGGTTTTTGGCTTTGCTGTTGAAGCAACAGTGCCTCTTCTGCAGCAGCTTTTCTTGCAGCAGCGAGTTTTTTGTAGTGAGCTTCAAAGAAGGCTTTCTTCTGAGCCACAGAACCTGGCCTTGAGTATCTCTCTGCCTCCGCCACATAACGGTTCTGTGTTGAGAAAGCTGACCATTTTTCCCAATCAAGTTTCTCCGACATGAATCTCCCAAACGACACAGACTGTCCTAAAGAATCTCCCTAGACACAAGAAACAGAGATCTTTAGTCAAAAATTTCACAATTTCTAACAAGACAGAGAAAAAATAATAATATCTATCTGATTTGCTTAAGGACATGAAATTGAAATGGAAGAAAGAATGAGCTAACTAACTTCTGGAGCTGCATATGAGAATGGTTGCATGAGACAAGCAGATTCTCCCATGTTTTTGGAACAAGATCTAATTTTACAGACAGTGGAAGTGAAAATTAGATCGAATTGAATTCCAAGGATCCTGAGCTTTTTGTTTATAATGTGGTAACATAAAAAAAAAGAGTAGAAGTGGGGTTTTTTTGTCCGTTGTATTTGAGCTTTTTAGTGTTTAAAATTTGAATTCAAAAATTGCTGGTTGATAGAAAAAAAGNAAAGCTACCCACACTTTATGAGATTCTTACTATTAAAGTATTACCACAGGAGAGAAAAAGTGGTCCGCAAAAAAAAAAATATATATATTTCAGAATTTTTATGGAGATAAGCACTTTTTTATAGAAAAAAAATGATAGTCCAAAGAGATACATTGTTAAAAATAAACTTTGTATGATTTACAATATTGCAATGCTCACATGTTATCATAAGAAAGCTTCTAATACTAATGTCTTTACAATTGTCTTATAACACAAATGCAATTGTAGCTATAATTTGTATCAACACATAATCTATATACTTATTTGTGTAGTGATTTGCTTAGGTGTCGCGCTCACAACGAGTTTCGGCTGCGGAATGACGTTTATACCCTTTTTTGAAAATTGATGACTTATGTGTTGTATTCTTATTCGTCTAGCTTTGATGATGTGTACGATCCACTTAAATTGTACCAATTTTCGATTTTATGGTTATTATTATACAAAACCGCCAAGGTTAAAGACGGTTTATAGTATACTAAACCGTAAACGTTAGGGTTTTTAGCCAATTTTTCGCAAAACAAGAAAAAAGAAAAAGCGGATACTTTAACGTTTTTAAAAAAAAATCTAAAACCCTATATGTTTTGCTATATATATAAATCACTTTTATTAACCTAAACTCCAAACCTTCAAGGTATCTCCTCTTCTCTCTTAGGTTTTTTATAACCCCTAAAACAAAATATAGCATCGGATAATAAGGAATCAACACGCGAACGTAAAGCTTATAAAATATATCAAAAATACATACAACAAATTACCAAAACATTAATATGTAATAAAAAGGTAATTAATACATAAAAGAAATTAGGGAGAAAGATTACTCTATTTAAGATAAATATATATTTATGAAAAAAAAATTGAAAATCTAAATAAAAATTATTTGAAATAATAAGTTAATCAAGCATATTAGTCCGCGCCAGACGCGGGCCCGATCATTGGTTAGTATACAAAGAAGAAGTGGATCCCAGTCCCAATATCATTTTAATATGTAATTTCACTGGAGAAGAAGAAGAAGGGAATACACTTGGCTGCTAATTAAACTCTCTCCATCTTTAGTCAGCTAATCCCTAATCCAGATTCTGTTGACCAATCTCAAAACCCTAAATCTATTTTTTACGAACCTGTTTTTCGTTTCCTGCTTCAGCTTGGCCATCTTTTAGTGAAAGCAAAATGTGAAATTTCTCTTTATGAGTTTGAACTAAGAGATTGATGAGATTTTGGTTCCTTGGGTGTTTTGAAAAACAGAATAACAAACTTAGAAATCTTAAGAAAAACAAATCCTTAAGAATACAAAGAAAACTATGACTTTGGGGGATTTTCAAGCAAAATGTCTCACCTTTTTTTTTGGTATCTACAATGCAAAATGAATCAATGGGCCTTCTTCTTTCTCAGGTTTCTGTGTTACGAACATACCTATCTCGATCATTCGTGTCCAATAAACCCGTGTTCGAGTACGAAGTCCGTCTCTTGTTTCTGTAACCTTTCCCTCTTGTTGTTCCTTTTACTTTACGAGTCGAGAACACCAAAAGCATCACTACCAAGAACCCTACTCCAGAGATCAACCACAGAGCAATCACCCATAACTTCAACGTGCTGAATCTCCCTTCAGACTCCGACGTTTCTTTGGTATCATCGCTTCCTTGCGCTTTTTTCGTTTCAAATTTACCAACTTTTCTCAAACCCGATATCTTCTCGCTCCGTTCAGATCCAGGTTCAGGGCAATTCCTTCTCTTGTGATGCAGAAACAGAGCTTCGTTTAGCTTCTGTCCACATTCAATACTGAGAAGGTCTCTTTGTCGTAGATCATTGTCTGTTTGATGGACTGCCGAAGGATTGGGCGGGTCCGGGAACTTGGCCCAGCATTTGTTGATCAGATCGGTGTTCCTCCAATTTGCCTTGTCGAAGCTCCAATTCCCTACTTTGAACTCAAGGCCGTAATGGAAAACTCGATAGTCAACGCCCGGTTCAGGAACATAGCCGGGGTAAATCAATATGTCTTTGTTTATGATATGCCGCAAATTCAGCTGCAATGTCAATATTAAATATTTTAGACTCAACCATTTGATCAGAGGTTTAAAGAGTTATGATAAGATTTACCTCTGCAGCACCGAAAGAATAACCGTACATTTCGCTGATCCAACCAGATTCATATATATCCCCGGTTAACTCCTTTCCGTAGTGTTCTTTGTCTGCTCGAACCTCCTGTGTTTTAAGCAACCAGTACATTGCGAATTTCCGCAGATCCTCTATGTGCATTATAATGACTCCACCAACTTTATCACAAGCCTCAGGATTACGCGTGTGAAGTCTTGCAAGGTCGTTGTCACATCCGATAAGATAGCTAAACAGAAGAAAGACACAGAGAGTTAATAAAAGAAGAAAGATTTCCGCATCATCTAGACACAGAAAAAGAGATTTGTATATTATTTACTCGTAAGGAGTTGAAACTGGTCGGCCTCGAGCTGCCTTAAACTCCCAAGGAGTGATGGGTCCTCGGAGGATCATGTCAGCATCAAGAATTACTATGTACTCTGCATCGATATTCGTGTGGTGAAGCCAATGAACAACCGCCGCCGGTTTGTTAATCGCCGGGTACCTGATTCAGTCAATAACATAGCAAAATCAGATGAAGTTCAAGTTATAACTTCAAAACCCGAGGTTTAAGTACTAATCTTACCAATCGCCTGTGAGAGGATGTCTGCTCATCGAAGGAACATTATGCGTCGGGGCCAAGTCATGACCTTTATACTTTTTAAGATCTTCATCTGTGCAACTGAGAAGCCGAGTGATGTTTCCGGGCTGACCGCTCAACCTGAAACTGTGCATGAACCCAACCGTTTGCCAGTCGAAATAAGTTGTGCATTCGGTGGAAAACAGTGTGTGGATCTTTGGATAAGCTCCTTTAAAATTATCAACAGGTAGCGGCTCGTGTTGGTCTGGCAAGATATGTACACTTCCTGGTGCAAGCAGTTTAGGCTTTGTTAACTCCATGAAAGTTTTGCTCTTCAGAAAGCTCAAGTATTTGGACCACTTCGGTTTTGGACACCCGTTTTCTGCGTGGCGCAGTATGAGCCCCTCGTTCAAAGTATTCATACATTCCAGACTCAAAATAAGACCTCTTCGCCTGTACTGATCAGGTTCCATCATTTTCACCTATTCAATGAAAATTGCTTTACTCAGTAATTGCATCCATTAGAAAGGCATGAAGTTGAGTTTAGAACTTGTTAAGGCTACCTCTCTTGGATATGGAGGCTCGGGGAAGAGACGGTTACAGTCGTAGACTATATTGTCTTCATGGTGGTCCAGTTTAGTGAAAGACCAGTTCCCGATGGAAAAAGGCAGCCCGTAATGCAAAAGAACAGGCTCAACACCTTCTCGTGGAGCATACCCGGGATATATCATCAAGTCGTCGTTAATCTTGTGCTTAAGTCCTGCCTGTGGGTAAAAAAAAACAAATTCACACAGATTTAGAATCGAAGTGAAGACTGTCACAGTGTTAGAGCATGAGCAAGAGAAGGAAGGTGTTGGGATTACTTCTGCAGCCCCGAAGGAGTAACCATACATCTCACTGATCCAACCTTTACCGTAAACATCTCCAGTAATATTGGTGGCCCAGTGAGCAGTATCTTGGCGAACATCTTCAGTCTTTGAAAGCCAAAGAGGGGCCAAGACTCGAAGATCATCGATATGCATAGCGAGAAGACCGCCAACTTTGTCACAGAGTTGAGGATGCTTTGTGTGCAATCGCACAAGGATGTTATCGCAGCCGACCAGGTAGCTGATTCCATAGAGAGAGAAGAAGGTGTGAGTTGAGCAACAAGGAAAGGCTAAAGATTTAGGTAATATTACCCGTAATGGGCAGCAAAGGGTCTACCCCTCTCTGCACCGAGTTCCCAAGGGATGATAGGACCTCTAATGATCATGTCAGCATCAAGAATAACGACCCAATCCACATTCTTGGCATCTTCACTGTGTTGAAGCCAGTGAAGAACTCCAACGGGTTTGTTAATTGCTGGGTACCTAGCAGCAGCAAGAAGAAGAGACAAAATCGAAATGTAAAATCGAAATGTACGTAGCAGCAGCAACAAGTAAATAAAAAGATTGGGAATTTTACCAGTCACGGGTCTTAGGATGTGTGCTCCAAGAGGGGACATGGAAAGTGGGAGCGAGGTCCATGCCTCTGTAATTCTTCATCTCCTCGTCGGTACAGCTCAATAACCGGGTAATCGGACCGGGTTGTCGGGATTTCTTGAAGCTGTGCATCAGACCAACAGTCTGCCAATCGAAGTAGTTCTGGCACTCCACCGAGAAGAGCGTATGGATCCGATACGGAGCCGATTCATCCGCCAAACCCGACCAGAAACCCAACACGAAAGCCACAATCGTCGTCAGCAAACCCACCCGCATCTCCATCGTCTCGATTTCGAATTTCTTTCAAACCCTAAATCTCTCCATATATATTCCTAGATCAAAAAAGTCAATGCATGGACAAAGTGGAGGACCGACCGATGGTTATGATTAGGTAGTGGTCTGGGTGGTGACCACGAAGTAAATGTTTATAAAATTCGATTGAATAATCTCAAAGATGGTTCGGGGAGGACGACGACTCTGAATCGCCGAGATTTGGCTGCCATGCCAAAAGACGGCGACTTGCCAGCGTTTTTCATAATTACTTTATGTAATTACTTACATGACCTCAACCACATGTTTATTACTTAAATTATACCTAAACCACTTTTAGGTCTATATTTGTTTGCTGGCAATTGAATATAATAGAGGTGTATTTAATCAAAATATAACATAATGTTATATTATACAGCATTGAAGCCAAGAGAGTATTTGAGACGCTTAGGGCTTCTCCTCAATATATATGGGCCTTACTGTTTTGTATTCTCATAATTTTTGTTGGCCCAACCCTAGAAGGCCTCAAAAGCGTTTTTGTTGCTCTGCTCTCCGACTCCGCCCGCCGCCAACTAAAAAAAAAAAAAAGCTTCATTCTTTTTGTGCCCTAATTTCAATTTCAATGAAGCACGGTATTGGATTGATGATTGGCAGCGGATCCAAGGATGTAGTCCGGAGAACGTTTGCAGCAGCAGCAGCTAGTAAAGCGAAGAAAGGTGGAGGTGGGAAAGCTAGCGATGCTCCTAAAGGATCGACCCTGAGCAAAGAGATCAAATCCACTAGCGTTGTTGGTGCCAATACCCTCAAGGATGGAGCTGACCCCAAGATCTTTCCTGACTCTGAATACCCGGTTTGGCTCTGGCATCTTCTCGATAATCGACCTGCGCTTAGTGAGCTCAGAAGGAAGAACGTCGAGACTCTTCCCTACGAAGATCTCAAACGTTTTGTCAAGCTTGACACCCGAGCCAAAATCAAGGACAACAACTCCATCAAGGCCAAGAACTGACATCCCTTTTCTTTTCTTTTGTTTGGGGAGGGGTAACATCACTCTCTCTACCTTACTGCTTAATGCTCTGTTAAATTTATGTAATTGAGATTATCATGCTTGCTTTTCTGGATTCAGTTTATAATATTGGTATTGCATCACTATGAGGTCGAGTGGATACCAACTCACTCCTCTTGTGGGGTTGAAAAGCAAAGTTTTCATCATTCATTTTCTCCCTTTTGCTCTTCCATTATTGCCTCTTCTTTGCTTTGATTCTTTACTTATCCTGTCATTCATTATCTTGTTTTGTCTTGATTTACTACTACTGATTGCTTTCCCCCTGTGGTTAAACCCGAGCCAAACCATCCTCTGTCTGTCTTTAACCCTATATGAAAAGCTCGGTCTTTGGTATCTGACAAGTAGTTACTTATTGCTTTTATATGAAAGCTGCAAGAGTTTGAAAATTAGACACCACTCTACTCATCACATGCTTTTGTGGTTAGTATAACAAAAGTTAAAGCTCCTCACATGCCTCTTTTCCTCTTTTGACACCATTATCTTGATTTTCTGCATGTTCCATTTGTTTTCTTAATTTATTTATATATACTATCTATGGTTTACATTATATGTTTCTAGAGATTGCCAGGGAAATATATGATCAAACATTTATTGTTTGGTTGGAATTGTTCAAATATTAACGGATATATATGTATTGTCCTAACGATTTTTGAGATTTATTAATCTTAAATGATAGTCATTCAATTGGTTTGATTCATATCCAATTAAATACTCCATGATTCGGATAATTCACCAACACTCAATTTTGAAAGAAAAAAAAAAGTAATTTAACTTTTGAAACAGAGAGTATTGCTGAAAAAGGCCACTTTTCTCCATGTGTCTCCATCATTACATTACAATCACCCCTTTTTCACTTTCAAGAATTAGGCACTTCTCACCACTATTGTTTTTTTTATAATATATTTTGTTCATCATTTTTTTCTTCCTCACATTATTATTATTTTTGTTAATTTAAAAAACCATTTTCTTCCCCAATGTTATTACACGGATTATAATCAATTTAAGAAAATCCGTGTAATGAAGAGACCAAGTTCCGTTACAAATAAATTGGGGATAAAATCCTTTTCATTGTTTATTTATAGATAGTAGAATAGTTTCAAAAGATATTCTTCATTTTCTCCGGTCACCAATCCCTTTCTTCTTCTTCTCCTCTCTCGTCATAGGGCTTGGTTCCTTGACCCTCAAGAAAGCTCGTTGTCCCCTCGCTCTCCTTCTGCCTTCTTTCAGTTTTCTAGAACACTATCCGGCGGTTTCTATGCCTCCGACCTACTTTCCTCTCCGCTGGGAGAGCACCGGCGATCAGTGGTGGTACGCTACTCCGATTGATTACGCTGCCGCCAACTGCCACTACGACTTAGTCCGTGAGCTCCTCCGAATCGACTCCAATAACCTCATGAAGCTCACTTCCCTCCGCAGAATTCGCCGCCTCGAGACCGTCTGGGACGACGACTCCCTGTTCCACGACGTCGCCGCCTGCAGATCACGCGTCGCCAGAAAACTCCTCGCCGCCAAGGGGACCACTCTTATCCGGTCTGGGTACGGCGGCTGGGTTATGTACACGGCAGCCTCCGCCGGAGATCTAGGTTTCGTTCGCGATCTCCTCGAGAGGAATCCTCTGCTCGTCTTCGGCGAAGGAGAGTACGGCGTCACGGACATTCTCTACGCAGCTGCCAGAAGCAAAAACGACGACGTATTCCGTCTGATTTATGATTTCGCGGTTAGTCCGAGGTTTGCCGGAAACGATAAGCAGATAGGAGAGATTCCGGCGGCTTACAAAAGGGAGATGAAGAACAGAGCGGTTCACTCTGCTTCTAGAGGAGGCAGTTTGGTAATTCTCAGGGAACTTTTGAGTGAATGCTCTGTTGAAGACGTATTGGCCTTCCGAGACAAACAGGGCTCAACAATCCTCCACGCTGCCGCCGGAAAAGGAAAAACTCAGGTAAAAATGCTCTCTTTCGAGTGTTAGTTAATCACTCTCCTCTTACTAAATCATCATATCCAAATATTGTTGGCAGGTGGTTCAAGAGCTTGCGGCTTCTTACGGTTTATTATTAATGGACGCCATAGACAACCAAGGGAACACGGCTTTGCACGTCGCAGCCTTCCGTGGCCACGCTGATCTCGTGGATGCTCTCATCTCGGCCTCTCCATCTTTGATCTCCGCCAGAAACAACGCCGGTGACACTTTCCTTCACGCCGGAATCTCCGGTTTCCAGACCCCGGCTTTCGAGAGGCTCGACAAGCACACGGAGCTCATGAACCGTCTCATCACGTCCGCTGCCTCGAAATCCCCCTGCGATGTCGTGAATTATAGGAACAACCAGGGGCGCACCGCTCTTCACTTGGCAATCTCCGGGAACGTTCCTCTTGAGTTCGTTGAGATGCTCATGTCAGTGAAATCGATTGATATCAACATAAGGGATGCTTCTGGTATGACTCCGCTTGATCTCATCAGGCACAAGCCGCAGTCTCCCACCTCGGATCTCCTGTTTCGACGGTTGGTATCAGCCGGAGGGATGTTCAGTTGTCGTGATCAGAGCATCACAAGTGTGGTCGCGTCTCACTTGAAGGACAGAGGAAACTTTTACAGCCCGGGAGCTCATTTCAGGACATCTGACGCTGAGATTTTCCTAAGCGCCGGGCTTGAAGCTGTGGCTGACAAGACTGTCCCTAGGCACGTGAGATCCAGCTCGTGTTCCATTGAGCTAAACTTGACGGATGAGAATCATCATCATCTCAAGAAATGCAGAAACTCTTCTGTCAACTCTGCAACAGAGAGACTGAAGAGCGTTTTCCATTGGCCGCGAATCAAGAAACAACCTGGGCATTCCAAGAACGATTCCGAGATCAGCATCATTGAGACGAAAGAAACTCCTGTGCCTCTCCGACAGAGATTCTCAAAAAGCAGCACTTCGTCGTCTCCTGCTCTGCCTAATAATAATAAAAGAACTTTATCGGTGAGAAGTAACCAGTCGAGCCCAAGAGCCAAAAAGAAGCGGTATGGTTCGGCGCGGTCTCGCTCGAGTTCATTTTCGAAAATATCAATCCACTCTTCTTCCACTTCTTCATCTTCGAGCATGGTTGAGCTTAAACAGAAGGGAGTGTTGATCGATACGAACATAGCGGGACCGTCTGGCCTGAACCGGGCTGAGCCGGTGAAAAGTAAGTTAGCCGACAAGCAGGGTTCGGTGAGGAGGAGATTGAAGAGCCCTTACTTCTGCTTTGGTGCTTCAGCTTTGTCTGTGAGAACGCCGGCTACTGTCTAATTGGTATAACCCGAGCAAAACCGGGTGAGAGAAGCAAAAGAAATAGCAGAGGTTTTAGTTTCTTCTTTCTAATGTAGTTAAATGGAGGAACTATATATATGTCCTAAAGTTAAACTACCTGTCGTTTTTGTGTCTAGCAGCTTGCCGGTTCAGTAATATAAATTAAGGTCTCTTTTGAAATAACTACTATATATATCCTCTTAAGTCTTAACCTAACTAATGGAATCTAAACCATGAGAAAGCTTTTAGTTTGAAATAACTACTATATATATATATATCCTCTCAAGTCTTAATAATTTGAAAATTTCTAAAATAAAGCTTTTTAATATATTTTTTTCAGAAAATCCCAATATATATATATATGTATGTAATATAGAAAATATAGAAACTCAAATTTGTATGCAAAATAAAGTCCCTGACGATGGTGCTGAATTTTCATTTCTAGGAAAAAGTAGCAAAATCCGATGTAACACAGTCCGTTACGATTTGCGACCAAGTCAACGAATAAGAAAAAAATGAAATATACAAACCAAGTCAATGAATTCTAAATAAAGTCTCAGCTCCAATCAAATCTGACT
>PKML01057021.1:22787-107643 GCA_002933935.1 Eutrema yunnanense | reverse complement strand
ATCCTATCGATAAAGAGGTTGATGAGTTTAGGGCTATGTAAGTATTGTTTTTTTTTAAATATCAAATTTTTAATTTGTCTTTTTGTTTAGTTTTACATTGTTAATGTATTGAATATATGTGTGTATAGGCGACATCGTCTTCAGCACTACCGATCAATGACCACCGGCCATCCATCCTCCTTATGATTATCTCTTTACTCTCAACGTCTGTTATAATTCGAACCAAACTACTTTAAATTATGTTTAATTATCGTTTTTTTTTCGACTTTATGTTTAATTATCTATGTATTTTATTGAACATGAATATTGGTTCCTCTTATTAGTTATCCATTCGGTCCTTATATATTATGTGCATCGTGTTTCATAATTATTCTGTTAATTTATTTTAGCTATACTAAAAAATAAATTGTAACATTGTATCTATGATTTTTAGATTATAGAAAATTTAAATTTTATGATGATCGAGCAAGGCTATTTTCCGTTTATTTTTTTAAAACAAAATATAAACGAATCAGAGGTAGTTGTTGATTGTGTCATAGAAGAGTAATAAATATTTACATTTATGTAAAAAAAGTTACTATTTACACAATTAAATTTGACAGACGGATATCTACCACTTCTTTTTCCAATGTGACATTGGAACTTTCATATAATTGATTTTAGTAATATATATTTCTTACAAAAATTATATATAAGATTTTATATTCAAGTCTACGACTAAATTTCGTTCTTAAGCTTTTATATTCAAGTCTACGACTAAATTTCGTTCTTACAAAAAAATAAGTTTAGAATTGGTTCTTGCGATCAAAACAGTTATGGATATGATTAACAGGCTTCAGAGAGATAATTTGGAAGATCTACATCATATTGGAGAGGTTTGGGCAATCGATGTCAAGATCTTGCGATTATGGAACAAACAAACTGCTGATGGGCCAAGTATCGAGATGGTTTTAATGGATGAGAAGGTACTATTAGTTTTATTGATGTTTTGGTGTTGCTATTTTATTTTGTGCTAATCCTGATACAAATATTCGATTGTATATCGTTTTCTATTTGATTATGTATTTACGATATCAGTTAGTGTCACATATTTATTAGTTTTTGTGAATATTCATGATTCATTTTACAATTTTGTTCGAGTGTAAATGGATCTTCTGTAATGTGTTTAATATTTATCACCATATTTTCACAGGGTTTAAAGATATTTGCTACGATTATGCCATTGCATGTTCCTATTTATGAAGACATTCTTAAGCAAGATGAGTGGAAGTTGTTATTTGGCTTCAAAGTACTCCCTTATGTTGAAAACCCACGACTCGCTCGGAACAAGTATAAAATTCAGTTTAAAAATTCAACCATCGTAAGGAATATTGATGCAAAAACAGAATGCTTATTTCTCGACGCACCAACATTCAAAGATGTTTTTGATTATGACATTGATCCTTATGTCGTAACAGGTTAGATGATTTATGTTTCAAAACAATTATGAATTTGCTAATATCCGGAATGATTTCTTTTTTAGTTTGAAACGTTATTAATGCTTCTCTTAGATTTAATGGGGGTTATTTCTGGCGTTGGAGATTTAAAAATTGAAATAGCTGGACATGGAATCGAAAGGAAGTATACGATACATTTTCATCTGATGGATGCTGAGTAAGTATATAATTCAAGCTATTTGGTTTTCTGTTACGTCGTAGATGATTTATTGTATATATGCAATCATCAAATTCACGAAGTGAATTTGTGAATGAAGAGATAATATGGTATTATGTCGTGCAAATGGAGATATTGCCAAAGATTTTTACGATCAATGGAGTGTAATTCGAACATATGGTATAGCCTGCGTGTTAAGGTTTTGGTCGTTTGAAGAAGATGAAGGTATATTTTGCATATTATATATGTTTTACTGTTTGCAAATTAAATTTTTTAACATCGGTTAAATTTTCCTAATGTATAATATTGTTTTATCGTTACATTTAGATATCAGCGGAAATGGAAGATTTTTGGTTAGATCACTACCGGACTGTTCTCAATTTAAGTTGGATCCTCCGATTAAAGAATCTCTTGATTTCCAAAAGAAGTAAGTCCTTTTTTTTTTACATTTTTGTTTAGTTCTCCCTCCGTTAAATTGATATGGAAGTTTTGAGTTTTTTGTTAGTTTCACAAAAATGGAACTCCTTTCTAACATCAATTCTGTTCCTTTTATAGATTTTTGTTGAAAACAGATCGTGGATCGGTGATTAATTAATAATTATAAAAAGTTTTATTTTTCAATTAATCATCGTTTATATTACCCTATGTTTTTTTTTTAATTATTCTTATTTAATTTGTGTTTGATTATATGAACTATTTGTAATTATATTTTTCGATTTAACATTTAGAAGGTTAAGTAAATAAATTAATATGAAATCACGCCCGCGCGGACAGCCACCTAGTAGACAATAAAACCAAACCCAATTCGAATACTAAAAAAGCGCATTACGATATTCGAACATCGAAACACATCCCATCACGAAATCACGAAATTAGTACCATTAAAGGTAGTCATTAAGGGTAATTCCATCAAATCAATCAACAATCACACGATTTATACATAGATGGGCAAAGGATAATTTTTAAATCAAGGGACAAAGGGTAATTAACCACGATAAAACTCAATGAAAAGGCTTAAAGCTAGAAAATTACCTTGTTTAATAGTATGATGATGATACTCACATTTAATACATAACAGATATGGAATATTATGACCAAAATCGTTTTTGCTTACTTCCTTAACTTTGTTCGTTTTTTTGGGGTCATTTCCAAAAAGAAAATGCAACTGACCCCACTCCGATTCTTCGCCACGTCAGAATCACCGCAGAGACGGCACCGATTTTTCTGGCCCCTTTCCTTAAGTCATTGAATATAATTAAATACAAAATTAGTAAATTTGGAAAATAATAAATAAAAATAAAAAGCTTCGCCTCTCCGGTGACTCTTTCTTCTTCCTTCTGCTACCGAACTTTTCGCTTTCTTCTCTGACCCATTTTCAACAACCACCTCTCGATTCTTTCCTCTTTCTACAGTTTTCAATTCTCAATTCCCTGCTTCCTCCTTATCGATCTCTCATCGCTCTGCGATGAACGACAGTTTCTTCATCTCCTCCACCGTCTCCGCCGTCATCCGCCGCACAATCATCGGATCCAACGATCTCCGATTTTTCAATTTCTTATATTAGACCTATTTCCACATGCATCCCTTCTGTTGCGTTTCTACTGTCTCTGATCACTCTCCTTCGATGCCGTTGCCGGAGCAACCGCAACCACAACCGCCTTTCGGTATGACTCGATCCGAACCGATTATGACTCGATCTGCTTCGCAGACTTATAATCATAATTCCAATCAATCCAATCACCATCTCCTCCATAGCCTCTCCTTTAACCACCATAGTGACGTCGCAAACCGGTTAGGGCAACGCGTTTTAGCCTTACCGGCGTCGGTTGTTAGAGAACCGCCGGTTGATGTGAAGATTAACGATATCGTCGGGAATGGAATCGCCGGGATATTGCATAAGTGGGTGAATTATGGTAGAGGATGGAGACCGAGGTGGTTCGTTCTGCAGGATGGTGTACTCTCGTATTATAAAATCCATGGACCTGATAAGATCTTCGTTAGCCCTGAAACTGAAAAGGGATCAAAAGTGATCGGAGATGAGTCTGCTCGTATGATCTCTAGGCGCCACAAGCATGGTGGAAGCAGTGGTACTTGCCAACTCCGTCGCAAGCCATTCGGAGAAGTCCATCTCAAGGTTGGATACCGATTAATTGTTATGTCCAATCTGCTTCAATGGTTGCTGAAATATTTTGATCATTTTCTTACTATATCGTTGTCTTCTCTGTGATGGAAGGCGAATTGCAGTTTCATAGCCATACGTGTGGTTCTTGTGTTTGAGTAGATTATACCTCTTGAACTAATTATTCATTCAGTGGTCTGATTAGTGACATAAAGCCATAAGAGTTTTTGAGCGATAAGAGAGAGCGGTAAGTGATAAAGGAATACTTAGAAGTGGTAAGACATAGTGGTAAGAGACAAGTGTACAGAAATAGATTGGTGGTACCTCTTTTGATACCGCTTATTTTTGCGTTACAATTCTAAATGAAGTGTTAAGGGGTTACCAATCACACTCTCGATTACTCGTAATTATATCTGCTCTGTGCAGGTTTCTTCAGTTCGGGAGAGTAGATCAGATGACAAGAGATTTTCGATATTTACCGGCACCAAGAGGCTCCACTTGCGCGCAGAGACTCGAGAGGACCGAACAACTTGGGTTGAAGCTCTACAAGCTGTCAAAGATATGTTTCCAAGGATGTCTAACAGTGAATTGATGGCTCCTACCAACAATTTGGCCATGTCGACGGAGAAGCTTAGGCAACGGTTGATAGATGAAGGAGTTAGTGAGTTAGCAATTCAGGACTGTGAGCAAATTATGAGGTCTGAGTTCTCAGCACTTCAGAGTCAGCTAGTACTTCTCAAGCAGAAGCAATGGCTTCTCATTGATACCCTTAGGCAGTTAGAGGTATTACAACTTCCACAGTATATCCTTTATTTTCAATGATTTATTGAATAAAGATCAACCAAAAATTTGATTGATTGCTAAAGTTATGTGTGTGCTGCTTAACCCTTTAATTTCGATTTTATGTTAGACTGCTATGATCTGCGTGCAATGGTGATATTGTTTTGGAGTGGCTGAAGTGACCTGTAATGATATATTGTTGAATTTTGCAAACTTTTACGAGAGTTTTTCTAAGTCGATCTATTTGTTTATTTGTTATCTCTCTTCCTTCTATACTCTGCTAAAAGCTTCTCTTCCTGCATGATTATCTAGACAGAAAAGGTAGATCTGGAGAACACAGTTGTAGATGAGAGTCAAAGACAGGCTGAAAATGGAGGTTCCAATGATTTACGACAAGAGAAATTCAGCGGTGAGTCGTTGAACTTCCTATTCTTTACCTTAGCATTTTCCTACATATAACTGTTTCATCTACCTGCATTTTGATTGGAGTTTGCAATTGACTTGGTTTGTTTTATCTCAGAAGGGACTGCCACTGAATCTGATGATGATAATGAACGAGGTGATGCGGAAACTGATGAGGAAGACAATACCTTTTTTGATACACGTGACTTTCTCTCTTCAAGTTCTTTCAAGAGTAGTGGTTCTGGCTTTCGTACATCATCATTTTCTTCTGATGATGATGGCTTTAGGTCAGAAGATGATATTGATCCTTCCATCAAATCTATTGGGTTTAACTATCCTCACGTCAAAAGGAGGAAGAGTTTACCTGACCCGGTTGAAAAAGAGAAAAGTGTTAGCCTTTGGTCAATGATCAAAGACAATATAGGCAAGGATCTCACAAAAGTCTGTCTCCCTGTTTACTTCAACGAGCCACTATCTTCTCTACAGAAGTGTTATGAAGATTTGGAATATTCATACCTTCTTGACCGAGCATTTGAATGGGGTAAAAGGGTAAAGCATCTGAACGCTTGTACCATTTGAAACCTTTATTGTAATAGCATCTTGAACATTGCTCAGTACCTGAAACTTTTTCAGGGAAATAGCCTCATGAGGATTCTTAATGTAGCTGCTTTTGCTGTATCTGGGTATGCATCAACCGAAGGAAGAATCTGCAAACCTTTTAATCCATTGTTAGGTGAAACATACGAGGCAGACTATCCAGACAAAGGCCTTCGATTTTTCTCGGAAAAGGTTTCAGTCAACAACGTGCAAGATCTATTTTTATGTGTTTGACTCATGAGGTATATCTATTCCGACCTCTTAATCGTTTTGGTGTCAGGTCAGCCATCATCCTATGGTTGTGGCATGCCATTGCGATGGCACGGGATGGAAATTCTGGGGAGACAGCAACCTGAAGAGCAAATTCTGGGGTCGATCGATTCAGCTTGACCCTGTTGGTGTATTAACTTTGCAGTTTGATGATGGAGAAATCCTTCAGTGGAGTAAGGTACCAGTTAAACTTACTAAGCAATTGCAAATAACCATTCTATATGTTCACTAATGCTGCTCTTTCTTTCAACTTGTAGGTGACTACTTCAATATACAATCTCATACTTGGTAAACTGTACTGTGATCACTACGGTACAATGCGTATTGATGGCAAAGCTGAATACTCATGTAAACTCAAATTCAAGGAGCAGTCCATTATCGACCGAAATCCTCACCAGGTACTTAATTTTAACTTGCTACCAGTTGATGAATCGCGTGTTGTGATTAGGAGTAGGCATTTGGTTCTTCGTTTTTTTTTGTTCAACCTTCGTTTTTTCTTTTTATTCTGAGAAATGTATAACCTAAGAAAACCCGTTTTCTTTCTTTAGTTTGTTCAATTTGGAAAATTCGGTTTTGTTTGGATTTGGTTCGGTGTTGGATAAAAAATACCTAATTAATTATAATTAATATGTGTAAGATATTATAGTATTTTGTAACATGTAATTTTTGTGATTAAACAGTTTCGATCTTTTTAGTTCGGTTCGGATAAAGATATTGTAACCGTTCTGTTTTTAAAGTAAAGTTTGGCTTCTAGCGATATATTTTGGCTAGTTTTTTTTTGCCCACCCCTAGTTGCGAAATTGTTATAGTCCGAAATTTATGTTGTGACTTGTGTGAGGCGTCAAGTAACTTTTCCTCGTCACAGGTTCATGGTATAGTTCAAGACAAGAGTGGGAAGACAGTGGCAACGATGTTTGGGAAATGGGATGAGAGCATGCACTATGTGACTGGTGATTGTTCTGGGAAGGGGAAATTGAGTGAAGCTATGTCAGGAGCTCAACTTCTCTGGAAACGGAGCAAACCTCCTGGAAACGCAACAAAATATAATCTAACACGTTTCGCAATCACGTTGAACGAGCTTACGCCTGGGCTTAAGGTGAATGCCGCAGAGAATTCTGTTTATTATTTTTTCAAAAATTGTTTTTTTAGTGAGACATTCGGACCTGAATGAGAAATGGATGTAGGAGAAACTGCCACCAACGGATTCAAGGCTGAGACCGGACCAGAGGTATCTGGAGAATGGAGAGTTTGAAATAGCCAACACAGAAAAGTTACGGCTGGAACAGCGACAACGTCAGGTAATATCTCACTACGGGTGGGCATTTTTTTTTTCTTCTTCTTTAGGTTCCTCTTTTTTTGGTTTTTTCAGGTTTTGAAAAATTTATACCAAATAGAATAGCTCGGTTTGGTTTTCAGTTCACTTTTGAATAAAAAGAATAGTAATATAATAAAATAAAACTAATTCATTGTTCAATTAATATTTTTTACGGACAATTAAGAAAAAGGGAAAAAAATATAGATTACAAAAATTAGGCTAGATCTTTTTTAAAAATACACCATTTTCAGGTTTAGTGTTCAGTTTTTAGGATTTAGGATTTAGGATTTTTTTTTTTGGTTAGGGGTTAAGGCTAAGTATCACATCTAAACTCACATGCTATAAACTGGCCGGTGTGTGACACAGGCTAGGAAGATGCAGGAGAGAGGATGGAAGCCGAGGTGGTTCACGAAAGAGAAAGGAAGTGAGGCTTACCGATACAAAGGAGGGTACTGGGAAGCCCGCGAGAGCGGATTATGGGAAGACTGTCCCGACATCTTCGGCCACATCGATTCCGAACAACAAATAGAGTAAATTTAAGTATAAGCTTCAATTCTGGTCTACTCGATTCTTAAATTACAAAATATTAACTTTCTCCTTGTCTTCATTTTTTTTATAGAATATAGTTTGGTTTCTTCTCTTATTATATAGTTCATGGTTTTTTTTTCGTTGTTATTCTTTACTCGCAATTTTGCGTTACAGAACTTTTTTCTTCTTTTAATTTTGTTTTTCTCTATTGTAATCAACAAACAAAAAGTTCGACCCATACACAAATTTGTCTTTGAATAAGTAAAAAGAAGAAAGTTACTTTGTGGGCTACTTTACTGCATCTGTGCAAAAGATGCTGGGAATGCTTAAGTTCCAATTATGCCTT
This sequence comes from Eutrema yunnanense, assembly GCA_002933935.1. Classification (NCBI taxonomy): domain Eukaryota; kingdom Viridiplantae; phylum Streptophyta; class Magnoliopsida; order Brassicales; family Brassicaceae; genus Eutrema; species Eutrema yunnanense. The sequence continues at coordinate 99,633 of PKML01057021.1, read as the reverse complement.
TTTAGCATCTAATTTTTTATTTTAATTTGTGACTGAGTTGACATAAACATTGTACAAAGTCATCAATATATAACTAGTGTACATGAAACGATATAACAACTAGAGCAAAGTTACCCGATGTTTTTCTACCTAACGCCTTATTTGATTGGCTATCACGTGCGTAGTGAAACTTTAAAATACACATCTCATGACAAATTAAGCTTGATTGGTTTATATTGAGTCTATCAAGTGAAACCCTCATTCACTTTCCCTTAAGCCACCGCGCCGGTTCGATAAGAAGACAAACTCAAAATAATGATGAAGCAATACATCGAAGGACAGAAACAAGCCAATAAAAAGATCGATGAGAAGATGGATAACGTCTACAACAATCTCAACAACAAGTACGATTCAATCGTTGCTCATGTTCATAAGCTAGATGTTCAAGTTGCTCAAACTATGGAAGCCATGAAGAAACAAGCCGAGGCAAGTGCAAAAACGTTTTGCAATGTTGTCTCCTCCAAGAAAGATGAGCTCGTGCCAACCTCTACACCACCTCCTAAGGCTGATGAGTTAGAAAAAAACCAAGAAAAAAATCCATACCAAGGAAAATCGAAGAGAGCTTTCAAAAGAAAGCTGAAATGAAGCCACTCGAGAAGATCAAAAGTCCGGGAAAGTTTGTGGTGCCTTGTACCATCAATGGTATTGAAATATATGATTCTTTGTGTGATACATGAGCTAACATCAGTGTCATGTCATTGGCAATGGCGGAGGAATTAGGTCTTTCGGAGTTCAAACGATCTCAAATCTCGATAGAATATGCGGATTCGTCGTTCGATACGCCTTATGAATTTTTGCCTAATGTGACAGTTCGAGTAGGCAATGGTCGTATTCCTACTGACTTTCAAGTCGTGGTGATGAAAGGGAATAAGTGAAGACCATTGATACTTGGATCTTCGGTAGCTCTAGCTCTGATCAATCCCTGAAAATAAAGCAAAGACAAATTAAGCATAAAGACAATAAAGCAGAAACCACAAAGACAATAAAGCAGAATTTTTGTAGCTTCTGTCGACCTGAGACCAAAATATATTCTTCACCATCTTATAGTCCCAAATCAGTTTTAATCTTCCTCACAAACCACAACCAATTGGATGTGTTTTCTACTTGCACAACAGCCCATGCTATTGAGTATATAGCATTATCCGCATCTCAATCTAAAGCTATCAATAACTGCCCTTTCATCTTTGATCTTAAGAAGCACCCATCAACTCCTACAAGTATATTCCATGTTCTTCTAAGGATGTCAAAACATACATAGAACATGTTGAAGACATCTAAACCTTTCTCATTAGTCACACAGTCAATCTCCACAGAAGAATTCGGGTTTGAATCTAGTATCTCAGACCCATAATCACAGATACGTGAAAACTGCTCATCATACTCTCTCTCTCAATCTATCTTAATGATTTGCTCATATCAATTTGGCACTAAGGCCTTGATAAATCGATCTTCCACTTTTCGATCTCAGATTTTATCAACAAATAAGCGTGCAATATCACAAAGACTTTTTATTATCTCACACGACCCATTAGGAACACAACTATGGAAATGCTTAACACTTTAACCTGCCACTTTAAAGACTTTCCGGTAGTTGAACAATAGACACCATGAACAACGTCTTTCACCTTCACAAGTATAGCCGAGCTTATCTTTGCCATACCTATACTACTCCTTAAACGATATTCCGACCTGTTTTCATAGCGTAGTCGAGGACGGTCTCCTTAAACGCTACTCCACTGAAGAAATTTTGTCCTTCATAGAATTTCCCATCACCTCATTTTATGATGTTCGTTGAACATCATCCTCTTCATCATTCTCTTTATCCGGATACACATATATTGTGTTGAATAGGAGGTTCATCATTAAACTCTGCTAGAGCTTGCTCGATGTTATAAGCAATTCGTTTACGTTGATATGCACCATCATAATCCTCTTGAAGTTCAAGAACTTCGCTCCACTCAACTAGCGCCATTGTCGCTCAGATTGAAACGACAATGGTGAAGTCCTGAAAATGACAAGGTATCTCACTCGGCAGCACCGGTGCAAGGTTAGTAAAACTCAGAAGAGTTTCTTTATAAATAAACTTACACACATGTGGTTTAAAACCAAACGGGTTTTATTTGAATTTGAATTTGAATTTGAATGTGAACAAATAAACTTACGCAAATGCTCTTTTGTCCTTACCAGTATCCTCAAAGGAGTTTGAAAGACTCACATGTTTATTTTCACAGGTTATTTCATTGGATACTTCTTCCTTTTGTTTATGCTCCTCGGCTTTGTTGAGATCATCATCGGCCAGCAACTCCTCACGCTTCTCCCTTGAACCTGCATCAATTTCTTTTGGCAAAGACAAGTGCGTGATGCAAGAATTGAAATTTTTAGTAAGTGATTGGACTAAATCAACACTTATTTGAGTCACTTCCTGATTTTGTTTTTGTGTTGCCGCTTTAGTCACTCCTTGACTTTTAAATGGCATGTCTTTAGTAACGTGAAGCTGGGATCGATCAAATGGAATTTTGGCTCGACCAGAAACTTCTTTATGCATAGTTGGTCGAAGAAAATGCCCTCTCTCGGTTGATTTGATGAATGGATCCTTTGGTTTGGCCTCAGGAAAAAACGATCGATCGGTCGAATAGGCGATCGGTCGATCGTTTTGGCTACGGCTGGTTCCGAAAGATTTCGATCGATCGATCTGATGAAAGGATCGATCGGTCGTCTCTTTGTCTTTCCTTTTGAGCAGTCCAAATTTGTAGTTGGACTCTTCTCTCCCTTCCTTCACACTTCTAGGCCTCTGTTGATTGTCATGAGACGATTTACCATCACGTCTATAGTTATCATAGGCTGCTTCTTTCCTTTGTTGTCTCGGCTTGTCTCTCCATGGGTCTCTCCTTGGTTCTTCTTTTTCATGAGCGTGCCTTTGAAATTGTGCTTGTTCAAATTGTTGGTGCATGGCTGTTAATCTCTTACACAACGTATGAGCCCTCTTAGCTGTCATAGCCTTAAATCTCTCTTGTTCTCCTTGATGGTCTCTCATCTTAACCTGAAACAAAACACACACACAAATCACCAGCAACTAGTTTTCTCAAAGTTTTAACAACACATGCTCTAAAATAATTAGATAAAATTTCGACAGCCTTATTGATAAACCTAATCACGATCTGAATATGAAGAGACACTAAAATATTTTCGACCAGAACTAGATCATTCACGAACTGAAGCTAAAGAGACACTATAATTTTTTTATTATTTTTTTTTTTTTGGATTTATAATGCAACGAAACTAAAACTTAAACACACAGCTAGATGCGAAAAATTAAGAACATATGAAGAACATATTTTGACTTAGAAAAGAAGACGAACGGATGCAAACAAAAATTAAAATGATGATAAAATACGATGAACAAAAACTGAAGATGAACGGACAAAAATAAAAACGAAATGAAATAAGAACAAGTGAGAGATGGAACGAAATTACCCAGATTGTGGAGTGGTGCTCTGATACCACTTGTTACGATTCCCCTAGATCGCACACTCTACGGTTTGGGTATGGCTTGGATAAACTTTGCAAGCAATGGAATTGCTTCAAAGGGCGTGGATTGAATGGTCTCACAAGGGTTGCGGAAGTCCCTTGATATTCCTCTTTGATACTTAAGGATGTTACTCACCAAAAGCATCAAAGAATTTTGCTGGATATGACTCACCAACAAGATGATCTAGAAATTTAAAAAGAGATTTTTATTCAAAGACTAGATGATTTGACAATGAGGAATACAAGAGTTTAAATAGAAAACTACAAGGATTGCATGCACAACAATTAAACAAGTCTCAAAAATGACAAATAAAAATGGGAAAACGACGTATTTCCACTTCGGAAGTATGATATAGGTGTATATCCATCCGAAGTTTGGATCTCGACACAGATCCCCTAATTCGAAAGTTTAAAACGTATTTCCCCCCAATTTGAAACATCAAAACCTATTTACATATATGATAGAAGTTTGAAGCGTTAAACCACTCAGACCATAATTTAAATCGGTTTACTGTTTACCGAATGATACTTAACCACTTAAAATCGGAACCAAACCGGTTTATTAACCCAATTAAAAAAATAAACCACTTTTTAAAAAATTAAATATATTTTATTTAATTAACCACTTTTTTAATTAAAAAAAGCTTCCTCCGAAGTTCTTCCCAACCCGATTCCTGCAGATCCAGACTCGATTATGTCATAAACAATATTCACCAATCCAGATCCGTAACCTTGTCCGTTCACAGGTAACTCTCCAGCTCCGCCGTGAGCCAATTCAGCGATGGCTGTGGTGATGCGGAGGCCGGAGAGCGAGTAGATTCAGCGGCGGACGAGTGGAAATTATCTCGGTGAAGCACTGAGAGTTCAAGAGGCCGTTGATTGGCGACGACTCCATGATTGTCTCTTCGGTTAGTTTTGCGGCGGCGGACGGAATCGTGTCTTAGAGAAGGGAAGCCGTTGGTGGTGGAGAAGTTGCAGGAGACATATACGGGGACGAAGAAGAACATGGGAGAGACATGAAACGGGTGGTGGTGGTCGAAGACGGTGAGGATTGGTCTCCGGCGTGAAGAAATAGAGAGAGAGTTTTACCAAAACAAAAAAAAAATAGAGAGAGAGCTTCAACTTCGGATGACTTGCTCTCCTCTCCGATCGACTTTTTAAAGTCGGCTTTCTCGCCATCGACGGCGGTTGAGACTGCGGTTGCGGCTGTGTTGGTTTTGATTCGCAGCGAGATCTGCTCGAAATCTACGGCGAATTTTCGGAGGGCGCTTCTTAATCCAAGCACCAATGGAAAATTTCCGGCGAATTTGAATCCCTTTGAGCTTCTATTCCATGGATTCCGGCCACCACCGCGCATCCTCCTCCGTCCGGATTGCTCCCTTTTCGAAAATCCTAATTTCAAATTTTTTGTGTGTACAACAATGTTATATCTATTTTCACTCTTTTGCTTTCTCTCGAAATACTATGGGTTTTACAAAATAAAAAAAAAAAAAAAAAGAAGAGGAAGAAGATGGTTTAAGTTGGTTTCGAGGAAGCGGAAAAGAGGAAGAGAAATACTGAAATTATTATACATGAGTAACTTTGTGTGCCAATATATCAAAATCATAAATCTAAGGGGCTAATTGATATATCATGGTTTTTAACCTGTTTAAGCCATCATATAAGTCATTTTATAGAGTCTTTTCTAGTGTTTTGTAATATTTTATAGTCTTTTGCAGGTTATAGCACGTTTGGAGCTTAATTGGAATTATTGGAGTTTTCTGGAGCATTCTGGAGCGAAACTGAAGTCTGATGACTAAGTGCCCGATCTGAGCAACAAGCATCGATCGATACCCCCTGGTATCGATCGACACTCATCGAGAATTCATGGGCCGCGACTTTTTCCAAGACTTAAAGAATTGCAAAAGTGCCCAGAAGACTTTGATAATTACAAGAAGACCCCAAGTCGTGATTTAGGTTATAAATAGGATTTTACAGCCACTTGTTTAGGCGATGCTTTATTTTATAGTTTGATTTTACTTTTGGGTTAGAGAGACAAGTCTGAATCTCCCTTCGTCCGAGATCAGATCTCAAAACCTTCGTGATTATTCTATTGATGATTTATTCAAACATGTTGTCTTCAATCTCCATGTCTGAGTAGATCACCTGTTAGGGCATCTCCAATCCTACCACATTTTCTACTCCAAATGCCATTTTGCAGTAAAATCATCTCCAACCCTACTCCATTTTTAACTGCAAAATGGGGAAATGCCATTTTTTCCTCCAAATATGGAGTAACTCCATTTTCAACTCCAAAATGGAGTTGAACTTTTTTATTTATAATTTAGTCCTTCATTTTTTTTTTCACTTTGTAAGTGTGCGTTGCCTCCTCCCTACGGTACAAATTCTATTTTAAAACATCTAATCTCATCTCTCGAAGATATAGAGAGGCATGCATCAATATGAAACATTCGTGTCATGCCTGTAGTTGACTTTGGACTCTTTTCTCATTTTTTTTTCGCTGGACATTATTTACTTTGATTCAAGTATGAGCAATATCATGTCTTCCATGGATTTTAACAAATATTATGAGACAATAATTTTATGGTTTTATTATTTTCCAAAAAGTTTTAAGTAATGTACTTGTCACATATGCACAACAGCACACCAAATATTTTTATTAAAAATATGGAATTTTATTATAATAGCATAAACTAATATTAAATTTAAAAATACATAAAAATACTGAAATTAGAAATAACATAAAGTAAACTTAATGCAAAAACGACTAATAATAATCTGGTAAACCGCTTCCAGATCCACCAAGATCATTAAAATATTGTCCAAATGAACCAGATTGAGGTGGATTTTGTTGTTGCTCTGCCCTTTTTTGTAAAATATGTGTTTGTTCACTCTGAACATATGCACGAAGATTCGGATCTTGTATCGAATTCAAGTCTTGAAACAAAAATTTGTTTTCTTCCTTAAATTCTTTTAAGGTGTAGTTCTTACTTTGAATATCCAAATGTTGTTGTTTTTGGGCACTTGTCTTCTTTAATTGCTCCAAAAGTTGCTTGTTTCCTTCTTCTAAAGAGTTGATAACAGCCGATGTTCCATCATCAATTTTTCTTTTCATTTTGGATTTTTTTATTCCACTTGGTCGTTGAGAAGGTGATCCGCCAATTATCTCATCATCACCTATATTTGGAGAAAATGAAGACAAACCTGGAGATGCTTGTGTAGCAGAATCATGGTTAGAATTTTCCGTCTCTGAAGATGTGTATCCAAAACCACACGGGTTTGATACGTGTTTAGTAGAAGTGACACCATCTTGAAACTTTTCAAAGTTCTTTATAATATTCCAAACATGATCGAATTTCCAACCTTTTTTAAAATTTGGATCTTCTGCTAACATTGTTTTGGCTTGATTGAGCTGCATATCATTAAAAAAATTATTATTTAAACAAAATATAAATAAATGAAAATTTGAAAAATATGTAATAAAACTTACAATATCATCATTTGAAGCACCACTTGGACGTCTATTTTCACATTGTCTAATGCATCCATGGAGTTTCTTTGCTGCTTTCACAATAGTTTGCATTCGGGATTGCACAGATTTTGTTGTACGTTCACTCCAAGTTGTATTTTTGCCCTTGTTGTAACCTTCAACCACACGAGACCAAAACTGGTCGGATGACTGATAAATACCTGTGATTGGATCTTGCGAAATTTCCATATAAATTTGACATAAAAATTTATCTTCTTCTTGAGAATATCCAGAAGAACGAATAGACATTTTTATGAAATAGTTTTGCTGTGAATAGAAATAAAAACATATAGTGGTATTTATAGATGTATGAATTCTCATGTCGAACTTAAGGTCTTTGACCATGCAAAGATCAATAAATTTGACGATGCAAAAGCCAACAAATTTGTCCATGCAATGCAAAATCCAACACCTTTGACCATGCAAAAATCAATATATTTGACCATGCAAAAAACCAATAAATTTGACTATGCAAAGATCAATAAAAATAACAAATTTGCTGGTATAATGACATGTCGAAACACGTGATTCTCTTGTGGTTATTTGATATATACAATATATTTTTATAGTTAAATTCAAATAATATCACAATTTGTGAAAGTTTTGAAAGAAAAAAAATAATGAGTTAATTTGTAAATTTTATAGATAAAGTGTATTTTTAGCAATTAATAATAAAATAGAAAATGAGGAATATACTAAGAATATTCTTTTTGGAGTAAAAAATGGAGAAATACATTGGAGAGAAATCCAACTCCATTTTGGAGATAAAAATGAGGGAATACATTGGAGATGCTCTTAGGTTTAGGGTTTTCTCATAGGGATTTCTTTGAATGCTAGGTTAATTATCTTTTAGGATTCACCATCTGAATTAGTTCTTCGCTTAGGTTGTGTTCAAAGCTTGTTCTAGATTAGCTACCTAGAATATAGATCTTAGGATAATTGATTAGGCACGAGAGTGCGATTAATTACCTGATAGAACCTAAGTGAGCAAATTAATTATTCGTAAAGAGATTTGGTTTAATTAATTTGTGAACATATCAAACCTGAACTTTAAAGCTGATTTAGACTTTAGGATTCGCAAAGAGATTTGGAATTCCTAGGATTTAGATTTAGATAGTTTTCGCAACGAGAGTTGATTAATTATATTTTAGTGATTTGAGTTCTAGAACCGTGCTTAATCTGAATCTTGTTAGTTAATTTAGCTGCATTCATTGATTTTCTAAGAAATACCCTAAGCCTATATTCCTCCAACTGAATTTACAAACACTTTTACTTGCAATCTTGTTTTCAATTACATCTTCTGATTTAGCTTGTTTCGGATCTATATAATCTATTGTGTGATAACTGAATTCTTGTGTTCGACCCCTGATTTACTGCAGCAACTGCTTTAGTACTATTTAGGGTATTAAATTGAGCATATCAATTTTGGCGCCGTTGCCGGAGACTCAATTCGTCATTAGATTTTAGCTAAGAAATTCGTCTAAATCGCCTGAGTATCGATCGATACCCTTAAGTATCGATCGATACCGACGTATATTTCTGTTACTTACGTCCTTGATATTCTGTTTTCAGGTGCATGCCTAATCGAGAAACCAGAAGCAACAAGAACTCTGAGCTAGTTGATCTGTCACTGGAGCAACTAGCACTTGTGGAACGCACAAACAAGAAAGCAAAGAAATCAGCTAAGATGAACAACAATCAGTTGGTTCATGATGCAGATGGTGCTTACAGAGACCAAGAGGGTCGGTTGTGCAATGAGCAAGGACAACGTCTGAATGGAGAGGGGATCGTCATGCCACATGCTCCTGTTGTAGCTGCGAATGTCGCTGGGAACGCGAGGAATGATGTGGTAATTCGTGGAAGGACGATTGGTGAATACAATAGGCCTGACCAGTTTTTCGCCAATCGTTCAGCAATTCGTCCTCCTGCGTTCGAGAGGAATGACTTTGAGCTGAAGCCTGCTTACTTTACTCTTGTGGGACAGCATCTCTTTCATGGTCTTCCTCATGAACATCCAATTGACCATGTAGAGAAGTTCGAGGACTTGGTCACTAGCATCAAGAGCAATGGAGTGTCCTACAACTATCTATTCTGCAAGCTATTCCCCTACTCTCTAGGTGGAGATGCGACCTACTGGCTGAGGCAGCTACCTCCTGGTTCGCTAACTACTTGGGAGGACACTAAGAGAGCCTGCCTGATCAACTTCTACGATGATGCATGATCTGAGGATCTGAGGAATAAAATCTCCCAATTTTCTCAAGGACCTACTGAGGCGTTCAAGGCTGCTTGGACGAGATTCAGATCGTATCAGAGAGATTGTCCACATCATGGATACTCTGATGTGCAGCTGCTGGGTATCTTCTTTCGAGGAGTAGATTGGAGGTATCAGATGGCTCTGGACTCTTCAAGCAATGGTAATTTCAACACCAGATATCCTGAGGACGCCTATGTGTTGATTGAGAACTTTGCATCCAGCAGTAGAACCAAGAGCGCAGACTTCGAGCGCAAGAAGCTGGCTGGTAACATGGATGGGTCGCAAATCGCTGAAGTTAAAGCTCAGCTGGATTCTATGCATAGTCTTCTGCTGGGAAAGACAACAAAGGCCGTCCACTTTGCTGCTGAGAATGAGGTGGAAGATGTTAACTACATTGGTGGTTCTGGTTTTCAGGGTCAGCGATTTGGATACAACTCCAATCGAAATTTCACCAACAATGCTCAACAAGGAGGGTACCAATCCCCACCACCCAAAGCTCCTGACAGTAAGATTGAGGCTATGCTTGAACACCTGGTTCAAGGGCAGGAGAAGATGACAGTCACCTTCAATGGTAAGATGGACACCATGTACACCGATTTGAGTGGAAGGATCGAGGCACTAAATACGAGTCACAGGATGCTGGAAACGCAAGTAGCTCAGACTGCAGCAAATTCCAAGGGAAAGTCGGTTCATTCACACAATGCACACGTCAATGCGATCTCTTCAAGTGTAGAAAATTTTGATGAGGATCCTGAAATCGCCATAGCATCGATCGATACCCCCAGGTGTCGATCGATGCCGGTTACAATTCTGAAACGGGATACTTCAAAAACCCGTGTATCGATCGATACCCCATTGGTATCGGTCGATACTGAGGCGATTTCAGAGGAAACACTGGAGATGTCGACAAAGGTGCCTAAAGTTCTTGCAGAAAGGGTCTATATACCAAGGATACCTTATCCAAGAGCTCTTGAGAAGGCTAAGAAGGAGGTAGAAGCCGCCAGATGCAAGGCTATGCTGGATAGTCTGATTGTAGAGCCTCTTGGTGATGATAAATCTGTCAAGGATGATTCAACAGCAAGAGTATCGATCGATACTCTCCCAGGTATCGATCGACACCCATCGCAGAACGAGCCAGAACATGTGAAAACACCTGAGCTGATTGAAGAAAGAGTTCGCAAACCCAAGAAAGTGAATCCTGTTCCTAAACACCTCAGAGATCCCATCTCTCCAAAGCAGCTGCGTAGCTTTGAGAAGATGGTACGAAGGGTCTCCCCTGATTCAGCCTTTGAAGAAGCTCTAGAGTGCCGTCCTCTGCCAAGTCACTTCAAAGATTGCAGAGAAACTGAGGAAGAGATTAAGGCACTCTTCATTAAGGCTAGAGATCCACCTCCACTGAGACAGTTGACTCCAAGGGAAGATCCAGGGAAATTCGTGGTTCCATGCTCCATCTCAGGAGTCGAGTTCAAAGAGTCTCTTGTTGATTCAGGGGCTAGTGTCAATGTCATCTCAAGGGCAATTGCAGAGCGATTAAGGGCTGATATTCGATCACCAGAGGTATCTATCACATTCGCGAACGACTCCACCTCACTTCCACACGGTACTATCCATGGTTTGCTGGTCAAAGTAGGAGACTGTCTGGTGCCTACTAATTTTCAGATTGTGGAGATGAGTGCGACATCTAGTATGCCTATACTCCTGGGACGACCATTTATGGCTACTGCTGGCGCAGTCATAGACACGCCTAATAAGAGAATCTTTTTCTCTTACATTGACGGAGATGTCTATTATGATGTCATTCCCCCTAGGAGTGTTCCTACACGTGTCTCTAGCATTGAGGTTGTCACAGGAATGTCGCTGGTAGTTGATCTTTTGGAAGAGCCTCCTGATGAGCCTACTGTCGCAGATATTTCAGCTGAACCGCCCAGCATCCCCAAGGAAGTTGTCAAGCAGGTTAATGCAACAAAGAAGAAGGCCAAGAGCAACAAGGTCGAGAATCCCCATGTCACTTTAATCCCTCAGAAGAGTGATGGGAATTCGATTGAGTATAAGGTCAAGTGAAAAGGAGCTTCAAAGCCATTCTCTAAGGCTAGAGTTCTTCTTACTTCAGAACTGAAAGAGAAGGGAAAAGAGTTCATGGAAGACATGTTGAGCAGAACTCTGAAGCTAGCAATGTCGATTTGTGGAGCCTATTTTGGTACAAGCTCTCACTCTTATCCAGCCTGAAGGGCGTTACAGTCAAGCTATTGACGTTAAACGAGCGCTTGGTGGGAGGCAACCCACTGGTGAGTCAGTTTTTTGAGTCGTTTTTCTTTTTATTTTCGTTCGTTTTGTGTTTGTGTCAGGATAAACAAAGAACAGACTCGAAATCGCCTTAGTATCGATCGATACCAATGGGGTATCGATCGACACCGATCGCGAATATACGGTTCATCAAGTCGATTTAAGCCTGGTATCGATCGATACCAAGCTGTGTGTCGATCGATACTCGATGTTCCAGCAAAGTAACTTCTGGTTTCTCTTCGTTTCTTCTATCCTTTTGTCTTCTTTTACCTACTCTAGGCTAGATAACACTGGGGACAGTGTTGTTCAAGTCTGGGGGAGGTGTCTGCTGACATTGTTTTTGGTTTTCTTAGAGTCAGTTGTTTTATCGAGTCAAAATTGTTTTATTGAGTCAAAACCTGTTGGAGATGATGATCCTGTGCTTGAACCTATTGATTTGATTTTGTTTTTGAGTGCACAGTGTTACAGGACCAGCTCTAGATCGACTAATGAAAAATCCAAGGACTGACCAGTTGACTAGAAAACATCCATGTCTCCAGCAGAGTTCTTATGAAACCTGAGCCAAATTTTTGCACTTCTTCAATGTGGTTAGTGTTTTTAGAGCTTGATTCATCATTCATATCTGATAAAGGAACCCATGTGTTTAGAGTTATGGTATCTCTCTCCCCTGTTATAAGTTGATAAATAAGAGCATAAAAGATTGAAATGATTTTCTTCTGAGTAGAGGGTTAGGAAAATTTCCAGCGATCCCATTATTCAACTTAAGAGGGAATGATCACACAAAGGATTGGAAGCGAGGCTATGATTTTCCTATGATGTCATTATTCGCCTACATCCTTTGATACATAGAGAGGGAAGAACCGGGGATTTGGTGGCAAACACCATCAATACTCGCGTCTCATACCTTGATGTGTATATGCAAAGCTGGAAAAAAAAAAAAAGAACATAATAAGAAATAAGTCTGGGGGAGAGAAATTGATACAAAAAGTGTGAAAAAGGGTGGTTCCTTGTCATGATATTGTCTGGTAAAGAATCTAGAAGGTTCTTGAACATTAATTGCAGCGATGAAAATGGCGATGAAGGTTTTACTTGAACAATGCTGTGAGATAATGTATGGAGTCTGGAAAAGCTGCGAATGTCTACGGAGAAGTACATGGTGGTTAGATCGAAAGCTGGTTAGGTGACATTTGGGTACTTGGAAAGAAGGTCATTTCGATGGTTCATGAACAGGTGAGTCTCCGCGTTTTCAAACCTCTTTCTCTATTTAGTCTTCTATTTGCTTGAGGGCAAGCAAAGGCTAAGTCTGGGGGAGTTGATATATCATGGTTTTTACCCTGTTTAAGCCATGATATAAGTCTTTTTATAGAGTCTTTTCTAGTGTTTTGTAGTATTTTAGAGTCTTTTGCAGGTTATAGCACGTTTGGAGCTTAATTGGAATTATTGGAGTTTTCTAGAGCATTCTGGAGTGAAACTGAAGTCTGATGACTAAGTGCCCGATCTGAGCAACAAGCATCGATCGATACCCCCTGGTATCGATCGACACTCATCGAGAATTCATGGGCCGCGACTTTTTCCAAGACTTAAAGAATTGCAAAAGTGCCCAGAAGACTTTGATAATTACAAGAAGACCCCAAGTCGTGATTTAGGTTATAAATAGGATTTTACAGCCACTTGTTTAGGCGATGCTTTATTTTATAGTTTGATTTTACTTTTGGGTTAGAGAGACAAGTCTGAATCTCCCTTCGTCTGAGATCAGATCTCAAAACCTTCGTGATTATTCTATTGATGATTTATTCAAACATGTTGTCTTCAATCTCCATGTCTGAGTAGATCACCTGTTAGGTTTAGGGTTTTCTCATAGGGATTTCTTTGAATGCTAGGTTAATTATCTTTTAGGATTCACCATCTGAATTAGTTCTTCGCTTAGGTTGTGTTCAAAGCTTGTTCTAGATTAGCTACCTAGAATATAGATCTTAGAATAATTGATTAGGCACGAGAGTGCGATTAATTACCTGATAGAACCTAAGTGAGCAAATTAATTATTCGCAAAGAGATTTGGTTTAATTAATTTGTGAACATATCAAACCTGAACTTTAAAGCTGATTTAGACTTTAGGATTCGCAAAGAGATTTGGAATTCCTAGGATTTAGATTTAGATAGTTTTCGCAACGAGAGTTGGTTAATTATATTTTAGTGATTTGAGTTCTAGAACCGTGCTTAATCTGAATCCTGTTAGTTAATTTAGCTGCATTCATTGATTTCCTGAGAAATACCCTGAGCCTATATTCCTCCAACTGAATTTACAAACACTTTTACTTGCAATCTTGTTTTCAATTACATCTTCTGATTTAGCTTGTTTCGGATCTATATAATCTATTGTGTGATAACTGAGTTCTTGTGTTCGACCCCTGATTTACTGCAGCAACTGCTTTAGTACTATTTAGGGTATTAAATTGAGCATAACACTAATTTGCAAAATCATAAATCTTGGTTTACTGTTGGGTTTGAATATGTGTTTTCAATTTGGTTTAGTGTCGAGTTTAGCTGGTTTAGGTTATAAACCGAGAAAACCAATATCTATGTGTAAATAGGTTTTGATGTTTCAAATTGGGGGGAAATACGTCTTAAACTTTCGAATTGGGGGGATCTGTGTCGAGATCTAAACTTTGGGTAGATATACACATATATCATACTTCCGAGGTGGAAATACGTCGTTTTACCAATAAAAATAAACACAAGTTTGAATTGAAAATGAAGACTCAAGTTTGAATAACCATTCCCCTTCTTGGCTCCATAATGACTCTTGCACTCTTATTTTCGTCACCCCTTTTGACCAGCTAATAAACCACTTAGTTTGGGCTCTTCTTGGGTTTGTAAAGGGTATAAAATAGGTTGGACTTGATGTATAATCCATTGAACCAATTTCTAAAGGTGACGCCATGGGTTGGATCAACAAATGGGTGATTTGAATGTGAATCATTTGCCTCGTTAAAAACCTTGTCAAGAAAACCCATTGGGACAAATCTTGACAAGGGAAAAAGAGTACAAATGAGACACATGCCCATTTGATGATCATGTATCAAAACCAGTGAGGTTAAGATAACATCTTTTCCATACTCTTTCTCCGCTCTAGGCTCATCCTCCGGTTCAAGCTGCTCCTTTACTTCAAGCTCCTCCTCGGCTACAAGCTCTCCAACAGGTTCATGCTTAGTTTCATGCTCGGGTTCAAGCTGCTCATCCATGATCATATCAGATATGCACCATCATAATCCTCTTGAAGTTCAAGAACTTCGCTCCACTCAACTAGCGCCATTGTCGCTCAGATTGAAACGAACCGCGAATCTTCAACTAACCACTTCGATTGCACAAATTTGGGGAATTTTCTATTTCAAAATTGATTTGAGGGTTTCGGCGATTTTAGTGTACGTCGTTGATTTGGGGATTTTAGATTTGGGGGTTTTTATTTTGGGGATTTTAGAGTTGGTTTTTTTTTGTTGGTGATTTTAGGGATTAGTCTTGGGTGGGTGGAGATTATTTTGTTTAATCGGGTTGTAATCGAGTTTATTTAGCTGAGTCGGGTTGTAATATGATTTAAGTTTTGTTTTGTTTGGTGTTTATTTGGTTAAGATTGGATTGGAATACATTAAACAGAATCTTATCGTGGTTCTTGTGTTAATTGGTTTCGAATTTTTATTTGGCGGAAAAATAAGTTTCGAACTTTGATTTCATGGAGAAAGAGGTTTTGAACTTTCACATAATGTGAAAATAGAACGAAGGCTTAAATTTGTGTAGATGTGGTGCTATATGAAAGTTTTGATGAGAAAATAGATCGTCACCTTTAATTTTTATGTACATTTTGGTTATTACATAAATTAACCCATAAAGTAATCATCCATCGTTTTCTAATATAATTAAATCTTTTTTACCTTCTTCAAACATATCCGCCCACACCTTCATGAAATTTATCGATTAGTCCCACAAAAAAAATTGGGTATCGGTTTTATTTTATTTTGGGTTTGGATCTCGAGTTACGAACTTACGATATAATTTAGAGTGATTTACACTCTTGTGCGTTTGGTTTACAAAAGTGACACTTTATGACTTATGACACACTTTTGTTATTTTATTGGATGTAAAATGACTTAAACAACCTTTCTTTATTATTCTCAAAAACAATTAGACTTTTTATTATTATTCCTCTCCACACACCCTACATATTTTGTTTTGCTTATTTTCTTCTCATAAAAAATAATTGAACATTTATTTATGCACTATAAACTATATTTCTTTTTTTCTCTACACTTTGATACTCATTTCACAATATTTTACTTACATGGGGTTCGAACACATGGATAGAACGCATGCGTATCCGTATAGTTGAGTACACATGTACCACATGCGCATGCATAGAACACATGCGTATCCATATAGTTGCGTACACGTGTACCACATGCGCATGCATAGAATACATGTGTATCTATGCGCATATGGTACATGTGTACGCATTTAAATAGATATGCATGCGTATCCACACACATATGGTACACGTGTAGTCGTGTACGCAACTATATGGATATGCATGCATATCCACGCGAATATGGTACACGTGTACGCAACTCTATGAATACGCATGCGTCCTATCCACAATGTTCGACTCACATGTAGGTAAAAATTATGAAATGGGTATCAAAATATAAGAGAAAAAAAAAATTGATAGTGCAAAAATAATTGTTAGATTATTTTTTTATGAGAAGAATATAAGGAAAACAAAATATTAAATATGTGGATTGTGTCATGAAAAATAATAAAAAATAGAAAGAAAATGGGGAAAAATAATTATCTCTGACTAGATGGGCATAAAAAGACCAAAGTGTGGTTTAACTCAAATGTTTGTATTTGTAGTTTCAGAATGTGTTCCTGAGGGATAATTTTCTCTATAATTTAATATCAGTTACGGTTTGCGTTTAATAATCAAACGGAATATGAGTGTGAGCAGCAATGTCATTTCGATTATTACTAACATATCCTGAAGATATGCACATATATATATCCCGCTTGTACATGAGATGACGCTACATAAGAATACAAAATGAATCACCATTCACACTTTGTTTCAGGCAAATTCGATCCAGCTCATGCCAGATTCTTTTGCCCCTAACTTCTTAGCAGCTTCTCTCACTTCACTTAACCGATCCCACATACCTATTGTTGCATAAACATTCGAAAGAGATGTATAAACCGATGGATCCTCGGGAAATCCCTTGAGCAATTGCTCAGCAATTACAGTAACCAGTCCAGCATTCTTGTGAGTTCCACAAGCAGTGAGCAGAGACATCCATATCGTTTTATCGGGCTCAAACGGCATTTTCTTGATCAATTCGTCTGCCTCTTGGAACCGCCCAGCTTGACCAAGAAGATCAACTACGCAATAATAGTGTTCTAGATACGGTTCAAGACCATATTCAGATTTCATCGATTCCAGGATGGTTCTTGCTTCTTCAAGCAGTCCAGAATGTCTGCAAGCAGTAAGAACCCCGAAAAAAGTTACCTCATTTGGTTCAACTCCAGAATCGATCATCTCGCGGAAATACTGAGTCGCTTCTTTGACTCGTCCGTTTTGTCCACAACCAACGATTATCCCTGTCCAAGAGACAACATCTCTTTCACACATACCATCAAATAACACTACACCATTGTCTATCTCACCACATTTTACATACATATCTATGAGTCCCGTCGCTGTGACGGGTTCTGATACATAACCTTTCTTTACACACAACCCATGGATCTGCTTGCCCCATCCAAGCGACGCTAAACTCGAACAGGCTTTGAGAATACTCGAAATGATGAACTTGTCCGCATCAAGTCCCAGCTTGATTAATTCCCCGAACAGATCAAATGCTAAAGAATTGAAACCTGCTTTCAAACAGCCTCTTATTAGGCCAGAAAAAGCAATAATATCTTTATTTGGAAGCCGGTGAAACAGTTTATGTGCATCTTGTATATTCCCAACGTTGGCGTGTAGATCAACAAGAATGCTTCCTACGATGTAATCCAACTCATAACCACTGATTACAACTAAACCATGTACCTGAAGCCCGAGTCTCAAGTTGTCTAAGTTGATGCATATCTTTAAAGCACCACTTAGAGTGTAGGAATCGAAACACATATCTAACTGATAGATCTGCAAAAGCAGCACTAACGCCTCTTTATTCTCATCGTTGATCAAATATCCAGAGAGCATAGAGTTCCAAATAACAACACTACTATGGAGGGTCCGTTTTTCCTGATGAAAAAGATCAGCTGCATCACTTAGAGAACTACAGTTTGAGTACATATCAATAAGAGCAGAGAGTGCGAACGAGCTAGACTCCAAACCCGACTTTAGAACACAGCAGTGCAGCTGTTTCCCCATTGTTAATAAGCCACCAAAACTGCAAGCTTTAAGGCCACATGGTAGAGCAAAACCGTCTAGCACGAGTCCTTCTCTATGCATCTTAATTAGATATTCCAACGCACGGGGACTACCTTTATCGACAAATCCCGAGATCAAACAGTTCCAAGACACGGCATTTGGCTGCGGAATCCGGTCAAACAATCTAACCGCTTCGTCAATCAAACCAGCTTTACAATAACCAGAAATGATAGTGTTCCACGAAGTTGAATTAGGCCGCGGAATCTCCGAAAACGCGTTATTGGCTTCACCAAGTCTCCCATTTTTAACATACATATCTAAAACAGCATTCATCAAAACAACATCACCTTTCAGATTCTCTTTACCAATTGTTTCATGAATCAAACGACCCAACTGAAGATCACCCACTAAACCACAAGCTTTCAAAACCGCGGAATACATGAACTCGTTGGGCGCTTCTGTTTCCGAGTCCAACATGCTTCTGTATAACTCAATAGCCTTGTTGGGTTTCCCATCACATGTATACCCATAAACCATCGTCGTCCAAGTGACAATGTTTCTCAAAGTCATTTCATCGAACACTTTATGTGCATCACCCAACGACCTGAAATCAAGATGCATCGAGATCACGTTATTTGCAAGGAACACGTTTTGATAGATCCCTTGTTTAATTAGATGAGCTTGAATTGATTCCCCACGCTTAAAAGCTTGCAACTTCCCGCAATGGCGCAATCCTGCAGCTATAAGCTTGTAGTCCATAGCCATTTTTTTAGGATTCGTGAATTATAAAAGTATAAACCAAGAAAGCTTCTAGAAAGTGATAGCAGCTGCTTGATAGAGTAAACTGTATTTTATTCAATACCACCAATGAATCGATAGATTGTAGAAACAACTCAAGCAAACGATGAGATAAACCAACTTTACAGATTTTAGAGAATCAAATGCTGACATGTTCTTTTTTAGAAGAGCTTAATTCTTATATTTTTCATGTTATAAAAACTAATTTTTTATTGAATTTCTTTTAAATCGAAAAAGCTTTAAAAGATTGATCTGCCCTTAAAAAACTTTGTTAATTACGAACACAACCAAACCATATTCACACTCAAACCCGTCATATCCATACTCCACCCACGACACCACTCCAGACCCGCGATTTTGGGTCAAATTATAAACAAGATTCGCGATTATCAGGTCGAATTCGCTGAAATCGGGTAAAACCCCAAATTAAAACCTAAAATTGTCGATCTATTTCTCATCTACTTGTGTCAATTCGAAAGTTCTTCCCTCATATTTGGTACGAAAATGTACTACTAAGATAGTGGTAGTTATTTTCTGCGGATTCGAAATCCCAACTCTAAATCAGGTTCGTCCTTCTTATTCTTCTGAGTTTCGTTCTACTTTTCTGGGTTGTAGAATATAATTAGATTTTGTGTAGAATGGAATTTGAATTTGAATTTTGTGTAGAATGGAATTCGAATGCTAATGTATTGTGTTATAACTTCGTAAAACTTGTGTTATGGTTGTTCTCGAAGAAATTGAGACTCATCCGGTACTAGAAATGTATGAAAACTCGCCCCAGAACCGTCGCGAGAGAATGATGAGGCTAATCAGTTAATGATGTGGCAGCAGCCAACGTATACTGAGGAGGAAGACCAGCCATTACAACCACATGAGAGGATGTTCTTTGGTACTACTGAGTATAACAAGGTAATCAAGTTGGGAACAAGATGCTTTATCCACAAAGCAGTGGAGAAATTGGAGTCTATAGGACTTAAACCTGACGAGCTGAGGTGGTTTATAGAGCATCCGCAGTTCAAGCATTTTTGGCATATGCATAGGGCCATGAAAATGGACCCAACACATAAGATGATGGGCATGTGGATGCTTCTTCTTCGGACGGCAAGTACAAATAAGAAGAAGGAATGTTGGTTTGTTGTTGATGGCGTTCCCATCCGCTATTCCCTCAGAGAACATGCACTCCTATATGGACTAAACTGTCGTCTGTATCCAAAAGATGACTATGAGACAATGGAAAGTGATGAATTTAAGTTGAGGCATTTTAAGAAAGGAACCGTCCCTCAATCATTGCTGTTGAAGAAAAGTTGGGCAAGACGCGAGCTTGTTCAGATCGCTTGAAGATGTGTGTCGTCTACTTCTTAGCTAGCATAATTAGTGGAAAGTTGAAGACCGGAAAGAAAGCACCATCTGTAAAGCCATTTTTCTGAGAATTGTGAACGATCTTGAAGCGTGCCAAACGTTCCCGTGGGGGCGGTTTTCCTTCGATGTGAATATAAAGGAAATTGATCATATAGTAAAATATTTCAGTGGGGTCATCGAAACAGACTCATGGACATTTCCAAGCTTTGTTACTCCGTTGGAGGTAAATAATATGATTTTGAATATGGATAAGTATTCCTTTCATAGTTTTATGATTTTATTTGTAATTTCGTGTGTTATTTATAGATTTTAGCTTTTGAGGCAATCCCAAAATTGAAAATCAAATACAGAGAAGATGTTAGAAGAGCATAGAGGGATTGTCCTCGGATGTGCAAACAAAAGTATCGACCATTCACACTCAAAGGTTTTATTTTATCGGAACTATATGAAGCACTTGGTGATACTAAGGTTGGAAATCATCTTATATCATATTCATTATTTATGTATACATGTTTTTAAATTGTAATTTTTTTTATATTCACAGGACATTCACAGTCTCTTGCAACCATCTTTCGATGAGCAAATTATGATGGCTCGAATCGTGGGTGGGGAGTATGAGGAGCCATATTTCGGTGATGTAGTTCCTGACAGTTGGTCGAATCATCTAATAGATGAAAGGAAGCCGATATTCTGGAAAGAGCTATTCAACATTGATGTTGCTGCCCGAGAGAGGGTTCATCATCGTCGTGCAGTGGCTACAGAGAATGTCGCTCCGATTTGATTTTTTGAACAGCTACAGAGCTTGAAGAAAAGTATGGACGATCAGTTTCTCCAAATCAGGGACCGCATGAAGGACAAGGAGAGCAGCAAGGAGGAGTTCTACCAAGAAGCAGATGAAGAAGAAGAAGCATATGATAACTAGGACGTACGTGATGACTAGACGTCGTACGAAAAGAGAAGAGGTATCTTACTTTGAAATCTGGTTTCAATTGTATTTGTATTACTTGGTATTTTTCGGTAACACTATGTTGTATTACTTGGTATTTGTAGGGACAACCAAAAGAGGCTAATGCTGCAGTTGTTGCTCCTGTTGAGAAAGAAGTGGGTGGTGGGAAACGAGAAACGAGAGTCTTCGAGGACGACATGGCCAAGCACGAGGCAGACGAAGCGTTGGACTGTTTTTGCATCTCTCCTCTCAATTTCATCTTGTTTGTTTTTGGACATGACTCTTATTGTTCATCTGGGTTTGTTTTTGGACATGACTCTTTTTTGATGTTTTTGGCTAATCAGAGTAATCAATCGTTGTGAATTGGTAAAAGGAAAACTGAAATGAAATAGTCAAATTCCCAAATTAAATTATATATAATCGATGATGTAGTGGCGGTGGCAATCGATGATGTAGTGGCGGTCAAATCAGCCTTAACTTAAATGTTTTTTTTTATGCAATTATATTAAAACTGTGGTAGTTAAACCAGTAATACACTGTCAAATCATCATTCAATTCAGCTTCTTTACGGTTCATTTATGGAATTAATAAAGGTTTTAAAATTTTATTTACGTCCCCTCGTCTGCGTGGTGTCAAATCTGCATGCAGTTATAGTTTTGACCGATGCTTAGGCTAATTAAATGAAGGTAAATAAATGTAACTTGGTGGTAGTTGTACCGCTTCAGTAATATCCTCATAACTTTCACCCCTTCGTGGGGATATTTCCTTTCCCCTTTTCCTTCTATAAATACACGCTCATCTCTCATCTTCGTCATCACTCATCTTCATTTTCGTCTTCTCTCATCTCTCATCTTTCTATGAATAATTTGTGGATCAAGCGGCAGTTGATCGAACTTGTAAAGAACCCTCACGAAGGGTTCTCAGCGGATCCCATGGGGGACGACTTATACGAGTGGCATGCCAGTGTAATCGGACCCCCTAATAGTCCATATGAAGGGGGTTTGTTCTTCCTCAACATAAGGTTCCCGAAAAAGTTCCCGTTCAGACCCCCAAAAATCGGCTTCAAAACCCATATATTCCACCCTAACATCACTATTAGGGGGTATGTCTTCCACCCCATGTTGCTGCCCACCGGATGGCCCACGGGGACGACGATCAAGGAGCTGCTGGCGGCGATGGTGGACATGCTCATTCACCCACTAGTGAATGATGGTGATGTGTTCATCGAGCACATCGCCTTACTGTACCACAGGGAGAGGGCCAACTACGATGCTCATATACGTAGTTGAACACAAGAGTACGCCTTAATCCATTGCGGAATAATATCTAAAAGTATATATATATATATATATAAATATTTTTTATGTTTTTGTTTAAATTATATTTTATGTTTATGTAGTTCTTTTTTGTTGTTTTTTATGTTTAAATATTATGTTTTTTTTAAAATTTTATATGTAATTTTTTTAATGTTTATATAAATATTTGATATTTCTCGGTTCAACTACTCGTATCAGATACATACCAAATCAGATATCCGTAGTACTTGGTTTTACTGGGTACATATATGAAAGAAATAAATTTCAGATATCGGTAATACTCGGTAATTCTCGGTTCAAATACATTTCAAAATTCGGTAATTCTCGGTTCAACTACTCGTAAATTTTGGAAATCCCAAAATTCAGTACTACTCGGTAATTCTCGGTTCAATCACTCGGAATTTTTGAAAATCCCAAAATTCAGTAATACTCGGTAATTCTCGGTTCAACTACTCTTAATTTTTGACATTTCAAAATTAACATAAAGTTATGAACAACATAAGATCAAGATTTATATAATCTACTTAAACAAGTAGATAATTGAAGATACCATTGCAATGGCAAGAGCAGATAGAGTAACCATCACCTTCACTTCCTTGTAAAACTCGTTTCGATGAAAGACATCTGAAACATGAACAATTTCATTGAAAATTGAGTCACACACAATGTCTCTAAGGCTGTGATAAGATTTAGAACACCCACGAACCAACTCTTTCAGCTCTTTAATAGATTCACGAACCACGGTCTCATATCGCCTAAGGTCGTATCAAATCCGATCTTCTTATTCTTCCATCTCGATCCGAATGTCACTGAGCTCCTCTGTTGATATTTATATTTTATATGTTCTAGCATACATTTTACTTAGATTTTTGTGCCATTTGCATGCATAATCACGGTTTTGTCTTGCATTTAGGTCTCATTTAGAGTTTAGGACATTTGCATTAGGTCCTAGTGAGTTCTTGCATATTTAGGAGTCTATTTTAGGTGTTTTGGAGAACATTTGGTGACGTGGAGTTGAAACCGTCCGGACATGGACAAGGAGAGGGAAGAGTTCACCCAAAGCGTCTCAAATATGTGGCTGGACGAGAACTTTCCGGACTGATTCAGCTTCAATGGTCTTCATATAAGTTGTAGACGAGTGAGTTAGCTGTTCAGAAGAGCTGGAATCATGTCATTCCAATAGGCGGTTCAGGAGATACGGGTGATTTATTGAAGACATGTCACTGTCGGAAAATGCAGAGGCAGTCCGAAGCAGCTACAAGATCATGTCAGATGGAAGCCTTCCCATGCCCAGTTTAATCTCAGATTTTGATGAAAGTCATGGAAATTGAGTTAGATTTCTAACGCGAGAAGATTCAGCTCATTCCGAGTAATATTCCAGGATTTATCGCCGATTTAGTGGACACATATCAACTCTGCTCAATCCAAGATCCGACCCGATTTGCCTCGGGTCGACCCGGTTCGAACACTTTGTGTATTTATGCAAATTTTAGACATTTCTAAACCTAAGTTTTCTTCTTTCTAGAGTTGGGTTTTATCCCAAACTCTTCTTATGATGATTTTGGATGGATCTTCATCATTCATGCCACTCTAGTGAAGGATTCTTCAACCTTATCTTTTATTTAATGCATCTTCTTTATCTTTATGTCTTTTTCCCTTTTGTTCTTCATGTTCTTTAGTCTTTAGAACCTTTGATTGGGTTTTTGGATTATGCTTGATTATTGATGGTTTGATGGTTGATTTGTGTTGCTTATGTTCTTAATCCTTGCTTTCCTTTCTTTCTAAGTGATCCTAGTGCTAGATTGCGCTTGAAAGAGTCAATTTAGATCAAAGGGAAAATCATGCACACCAAGTGTTCGATGAAATTCACCTAGAAGCTTAGTAAGAGATAAACATTCTTAACCTATGAGAGTAGTTGGTTAAGATGTTTATTGGTTGATTTGAATGTTGATCTTAATGCTTGCTAATCATTTTATCACAAATGAGAGTTTGATCTTGATTTAGTGATTAGAAAAGTGATTAGTGCCTTGAGAGAGGATTAATCATAATTAGTGATCTTAACCTAAGGAATAGCATAGATTGTGTGTATTAGCATCATTTGTTAATTGTCTTGATGGTTAGATGATGGTGATTTAGGTTGCAACTTGTTAGATCCTTCACTTAGGTTGATCTTAAAGCTAGTTTTGGATTGAAAGATCAAAACTAGAGCTTAATCATTTCACGCCCGATAGGTGTTCGATGAAATGCTTGAACCAAACCTTTTGTGAGCTTTTCATGCCTAGCCAATGAGAGTTGATGTCTAGGGTGATTAGTGAACTAAGTGGAATTGGAGATTAAAACTTGTTAATCATCTTATCACAAACGAGAGTTTAATCTTGATTTGGTGATTAACAAAGTGATTAGTGCCACGAGAGTGGATTAGTCATAATTGTGAATTCCATGTTCTAGGATAGTGTTTAATTCAATCTTTATCATCATTGTTTGTTCATTAATCATCTTCTTGATAGTTAATTCATTTTCGAACACTTCTATCTTATTTTTCTTTCTTTCTTGCATTTCATTTTCTTGATTCAAAAATATAAAACCCAAAAACATGTGCTCTAGCTTAGGAAGTTTCATGTATTCTTGGTACATTGATCTTAACCTCTTTGGTTCGATACCTCTTATACTACCTAGTATTTAGAGTAATTGATATGAGCTTAACACAAATTCTATATGTCATTGCATCATCACACCATTTGTAAAAATGACATCCTCCGGCTGGAGTCTGCAAGAAATTAAAGGATACCGAAAATTAAATTAACAAAAAATCTGGGACAAAACTGGAAATCAGAATTTTGTTTACATCTTTGAGTGCGCAGGTGTAGCATCTCCTTTCTGGATCCAAATTGGTGTAAGAAGTTTCAATGGTTGGTGCCGCACGACAATAACAAGCATTTGGAATTCCATAATTCTCACTACGTTCAGGAGGAGGGCTCAGTGAAGATCTCTTGGAAGGGCTGAGACTGTAACTGTACGACATTATTCGTCTTCGGTTTCGGGGATTTTGTGCTTTTCGGGGAAAACCTGTTGTGATTTTTGGGGAAAACCAATAAATTGGGGATTTTGTAATTTTTTGGGTTTGGGGGGGGGGGGACCTATAATTTGGAATTTGAGAATTTTGCATTTTGGGGGAAAAATAAGGATTACGAAATTGGGAATTAAACCAATTGACACATCACATGGCGCAGTCGTTTCTCACGTGTCGCCGTCAAAATCATATCTTCCAATAACACATGGACACTTGGCAATTACATGAATAAAATTCTGGGATTTCACACATAGTAGTACATAATGTTCCGGTTTTACTCGACAACATGTAGTAGTACTTTTCGGATTATAACGTATAATTAGTAATACCATGGTTAAAATTAATTGGTTTTGGTTGCACACTTGATTTATGGTAATAAAAGTGCATTTCCAACGTTCTCATGGAAAAAATATCATAAATCAATTTATCATAACTTTCGCTTTATAAGAAGGTGACTATAAAAGTATAAGGTTCTTGATGGGAACAATAGAATATGATCAGATGTTGTAAACATTTATTTTCCATAAATTAAATGTTAATCAAATCTGTAACTCTGTAAGATGTAACTTACTAAAATATTTATTAAATGTGTAAATGAGCTTTGTATAATTACTAAAATATCATAAATCAATTTTTCATAATTCTGTATAATTACTGTTTTCTAATTTTTTTTATATTCAAGTAAAAAAACACACTTCACGAAAGGGTTTTGGCTCGACCCTACGCCCATCCCAATGTTGCTTGAATCAGTTGTAAGCCGAGTAAACTAATTTCTCCATACATAGTAGTACCAAGGTTTACGTAGTAAAACAAAACACAATGTCAAATACATACATATTCAAAAAGAATGACAATTTAAATTTGGCTACAACTACTATCCATATTATCCCTACTGTAGTCAAAATAGCTAAATAAGCCTTCACCTTGACCATGCACCGGCCTATTACTCGTCCTTCGGCGATGTTCTCCAACCGATGGATGACTAGTTATTTGGCTTCTTCCCTTTCTTTTTTGTAATACGGGGGTAAGGCACACAATGGTTGTATATGATCCGGAATAATCTACTTGGACTTATGCGGAACCGGATATACCGTCCTATAATACGCCAATGCCCACGTCTGCATCAAATAATACTTTGAGCACAATTCCTCTACATGAATAACCTCTGTTCTTCCGGCCCGCTTCATGAAAACAATGGTAGCAACAATTACATGGACACAATGATACTTGTCTATATCAAAACACTTGCAACTACAAGTTTTTCTCAAGTGCACCAAATAAGTATTACCATCGCTTCCAATGACACTGTATTCATGGTGAAAGAAGTTTAGCTCACTCACCGTTAGCTTCCTCGCAATGGCTACCCTACCGTGCACTTCGTTCTCCACAAAGGGGACCAATTTATGTGCGTCCGATGCAGCAACAGACTCGTTCCTATGTTTGTTAAACCACTCAATCAATTTTGCAACAATCGCTTCAATCATAGGTAATAACGAGTACTTTCTCGCATCAAAAAAAATACTGTTCAGGGACTCTCACTGGTGTCTATGTTGTACCTTTCTCATGGAAAATAATACCTTGCCCATTTCGCCTCTTCTACACTACCATCCAGATAATTGGCTACATTAGGATACCTTATCCGCAATTCACTGAATGCTTCTCAAAACTCAGCCTCTGTATACAGTCTTTGTATACAGCATTGCTCATTCCCTAAATATTTCTACAACAACATCTTTGTCCCTTCTAACGTGCAATCTCACATTCTGGGACATATGAAAGATGCAATACTCATGTTTAGGCTCGGGTACACCTCACGTATTGCATTGATGAGGCTTGCATTTATGTCAGAAACAAACACTAATTCAGGACTATCGTGTATCACAGTTTTCAGCGTATTAAAAAACCACAACCAACTCGCGTTGTTTTCACCATCAACTACAACAAAAGTAATGAGATAATGGTGACGATTAGGGTCCCGAGCTATTGCAAAAATTAGCATGCCACCATGTTGGGTCTTCAGAAAAGTTGCATCCATAATGATCACTTTCCTCATTGCTCGAAACCCTTCAATGCAAGCTCCCAAAGCGACAAATAGGTACTTGAACTTTTTTTGTTCATCCAATACCACACTTGTTCTTGTATCGGGATTCACCTGCTCTAACATGTACAAATATGAATACAAATCATTATAACTTTCTTCTGGACTACCACACACCATGGTCAGAGCTTTTTGTTTCCCTCTCCATGCAATAGAGTATAACATATTCACACTAGCGTTTCCTTGAACCAAAATGACAAGACTTTTAGGAGCTGAGATTTCCAATTGACCTGGATAAAATTCACTAACAACGTTTGCAACTAATCCTGGTGTGCCTTTCCTTTGTTTGTTGCTTGTATTCGAAGTAGCCCAAGAGCATTTTTGCATCTTCTTGTATACTCTAACCGAGAAACAAGTTGCATTATTCGGCTTCATAGCTCGTTGATACCAATTACAACCGTCTTCACCGCATTTTACCACATATTATCCGACTTTTTTAAAGTGATCCCAAAATAATTATGATGTGAAGCTTTATGAACGACATATATCAATTCCTGCTTACTTACAAATTATTGGCCTACTTTTAGACCCATATACCATCTTCATATGCATCTACAAACTGTTGTTATTCTACATAATGTGGAAACTCAACAATTTCAAGCCTTCAAAAACTTTCCAGACCGTTACCTTCATCGTTATCCCCACCTTCACGTGATGCATTCTCACCATCTCCATTCTCACCATCTATATTCTCAGAATCTACATTCTCTATCGGCTCATGATGTTGTTTTGTTGAACAGTTTCCTGTGTAAATAGCAAGGATACCATCATTAACTCCACCATTAGCATCATTAACTCCAACATTAGTTCTACCATTAGAAAGTTGCTCGCCGTAATTCACACCAAATGAACTTACATGCTCTAGTTTTGAAAGTTGCTCGCCCAACTCATTTTTCTCAACATCTTAGATGACCACTACATACAAAACACTTTTGCGTTGCTCTTTATCCAAGAAAGTCAGATAGACAGAGACGTCCTCATCATCCAAAATATAGAATTGTCTCTGAGTTTTCACTACTATTGGAATGTAACTCAGTTTTAGCTTCTTCGTAGATTCAGGTATCCCAACCTTCCTGCCTATCCTATCTACTAACACCGAGTAAGTTATCTCCTCCAAACATGATGTCTTAAACATTACACCGTACATGAAACATTCTCTTGAAATATATTTATCCTCTTCTCCAGACTTTGAATAATATTCTCCATAATCAAAAAGTATGTTTGTGGTCATTGTCTTCTGAATAGAGATTAAAAAACTACATTATAACCTCTTCACTTGACTCAGTAATACCAATAGGTCCGAGTTGTACCATTATCCTCAGTAATACAAATTCTTATCACGTATCACCAAATTGGTTGAAATCGGGGCAAAAACTATATTCTACCTACCTCCCTACGGACAATTCAATGACTACAATTGATATATCATGGTTTTTACCCTGTTTAGGCCATGATATAAGTCCTTTTATAGAGTCTTTTCTAGTGTTTTGTAGTATTTTAGAGTCTTTTACAGGTCTTAGCACGTTTGGAGCTTAATTGGAGATATTGGAGCTTTCTGGAACATTCTGGAGCGAAGCAGAAGATCCGTGTAGCTGAGACGTCAAAATCACCTGAGTATCGATCGATACTGCCTAGTATCGATCGATACCCGTCGAGGAAACAGAAGGATCGCGACTTAATGAAGAGTTGAAGAATTGCAGAATTGGCCCAGAAGACTTTGATATTTACAAGATGGCCCAGAACGTGTTTTAGGTTATAAATAGGATTTTACAGCCACTTGTTTAGGCTATGCTTTCTATTACTTGGGTTTGAGACAAGTCTGATCTCCCTTCGTCCGAGATCAGATCTCTAAACCTTCTTTGATTATTTATTGATGATTTATTCAGTTATGTTGATTGTTTCTTTCACCATGTCTGAGTAGATCCACCTTAGGTTTAGGGTTTTCTCATAAAGGATTTCTTTGAATGCTAGGTTAATTATCTGTTTAGGATTCATCATCTGAATTAGTTCTTCGCTTAGGTTGTGTTCAAAGCTAATTCTAGGTTGACGAATCTGGAACTTAGATCTTAGGATAATTGATTAGGCACGACAGTGCAATTAATTACCTGATAGAACCTAAGTGAGCAAATTGGTTATTCGCAAAGAAATTTGGTTCAATTGATTTGTGAACATATCAAACCTGTTATTAAAGCTGATTTAGACTTTAGGATTCGCAAAGAGATTTGGAATTCCTAGGACTTAGATTTAGATAGTTTTCGCAACGACAGTTGGTTAATTATACTTTAGTGATTTGAGTTCAAGAACAGCGCTAAATCTGAATCATATTAGTTAGTTTATCTGCATTCATTGATTTCCTGAGAAAAACCCTGGGCCTATATTTTCCTGATTGATTACAACTCGTTTAATTTCTGCACTGCTTTTAATTACATCTGCTTGGCTTAGCTTAATTCTCAACTATACAATCTATTGTGCGTTTCTGTGAGTCTTCTGTGGTTCGACCCCTAGCTATATTACAACTACTGCTTTAGTACTGTTAGGGTATTAAATTGAGCATATCAATTTTGGCGCCGTTGTCGGGGACTCAATTCGCCATTAGATTTTAGTTTAGAATTTCGACTAAGCTCGTCGGTATCGATCGATACTCTGTAGTATCGGTCGATACTCGTCGTCTTCTTTTGTTGTTATCGATCGACACCACTTGGTATCGATCGATACTCAACATATTTTTCTGGTTACTTACGTGCTTTGCCTAGTGTTTTGTTTGCAGGTGTATGCCTGTTCGTGAAACCAGGAGCAACAAGAGCACTCAGCTAGTTGAACTGTCACTGGAACAGCTAGCGCTTGTGGAACGCACAAACAGAAAGACCAAGCAAACATCAGGGATGAACAACCCAGTGGTTTTAAGAGCTGATGAAGCTGGAATTCTGAGAGACCAAGAGGGTCATGTGTGTAATGAGAGAGGACAGCGACTCGATGAGGCTGGAAACGTCGTTGTCCCTGCTCCTATTATTGAGATTGTCGCGCCAGCTGGGCGCGCCAACGTTGAGAATGCTGCAGGTGATCGAGCTAGGACACTTGCCGAGCACAACAGGCCTGATCAGTTCTATGCCAATCGATCTGCGATTCGCATACCGACTTTTCAGAGGAACGACTTCGAGCTGAAGCCTGCGTACTACGCTCTCGTAAGTCAGAACCCATTCCATGGTCTACTTCATGAGCATCCCATGGATCATATCGAGAGGTTCGAGGACTTGGTCACTGGGATGAAGTACAATGGAGTACCCAATGAGTTCTTGTTCTGCAAACTCTTCCCATACTCTCTTGGTGGGGATGCTGCTTATTGGCTGAAGCAGTTAGCTCCTGATTCTCTAACTACATGGGATGAGACGAAGAGAGCATTCTTGTGCAATTTCTACGATGATGCAAGGTCTGAAGAGCTCAGGAACAAGATCTCCCAATTTTCTCAAGGTCCAACAGAGGGACTCAAGGCTGCTTGGATTCGCTTTAAGTCTTATCAAAGGGATTGTCCACACCATGGGTTCAATCAAGTTCAGCTGTTGAGCACTTTCTACAGAGGGATCGATTGGCGATACCAGATGGCTCTGGATACTGCGAGTAATGGGAACTTCAACACTAGGTATCCAGACGATGCAGTCGTGCTAATTGAGAACTTGGCGTCTAGTAATAGCACCAAGAATGCTGATTCCGAGCGGAAGAAGCAGGTTGGAGGAATTGATGCATCGTAGATGGCTGAAGTTCAAGCCAAGCTAGATTTCCTGATCGGGAAGAATCAGAAAGCGGTTCACTTTGCTGTTGAGAATGAAGTGCAGGATTGTAACTACGTTGGTGGTTCTGGATTTCAGGGTCAACAATTTGGGTACAACAACAACAGGAACTTCAGCAACAACAATCGCAATTACGGGAACTCTTCGTACCAGCCCGTTCCACCAAAGTCCACAGATAACGAGATGAAATCCATGCTTGAGCAGATTCTTCAGGGACAGCAGAAGTTGCAAGTGGATTTCAATGGGAAGCTTGACCATCTGTACTCTGATCTGAATGGGAAAATCGAGACTCTCAATACCAGTCATAGGATGCTGGCAACGCAAGTGGCTCAGTCTGCTGCAAATGCCAAGGGAAAGACAGCTCATCCACACGACGCACACGTCAATGCCATCATCTCGAGTGCAGGAAATTTCGATGAGGAACCTGAAATCGCCAGGGCATCGATCGATAACCCCAGTATCGATCGATGCCGGTTACAATTTTGAAACGGGATACTTCAAAAACCCGTGTATCGATCGATACCCCATTGGTATCGGTCGATACCAAGGCGATTTCGGAGGAGACAACTGAGACTTCGACTGTGACACCTAAGGTAGTTGCAGAACGAGTGTATATACCCAGGATGCCTTATCCCATAGTTCCTAAGCTGACAAGGGAGGAATGAGAGATTGCTAGATTAAGGTATCTGCTGGATAACCCGGATGCGAAGCTTCTTTCTGATGACGATGTATCTGCCAAGAACGATTCAAAAGCGTCAGTATCGATCGATACCCACCCTGGTATCGATCGATACCCCTCGCAGAAAGAGCCAGAAACTGATAAAACACGTGAGGTGATCGGAGAAAGAGTTCGCAAGTCACAACAGCCGCGGCAATTGGCACAGCGGAAAGACCCAGGGAAATTCGCAGTACCATGCTCTATTTCTGGAGTCAAGTTCAAAGAGTCTCTCGTTGACTCAGGGTCTAGTGTCAATGTGATGTCGAAGGAAATTGCTGAACGCTTGAAGGCTGACATTAGACCCCCTACTTGCTTCTCACGTTTGCAAACTCTTCCACCTCACCTCCATACGGTACTATCCATGCTTTGCCTATTAAAGTAGGAAATTGTCTGGTGCCCACTGACTTTCAGGTTGTGGAGATGAGCAAAGGATCTGAGGTTTCTCTACTCCTGGGACGGCCGTTCATGGCTACTGCTGGCACGATCATAGACACGCCTAATAAGAGACTCTCTTTCTCTTACATTGACGGAGATGTCTACTATGATGCCATTCCCCATAGAGTTGCTCCCACACATGCTTCTAGCATCAAGGTTGTCACAGGAGAGTCGCAAGCAATTGACATCTTGGAAGAACCTTCTGATGAGCCTACTATCGCAGACGTCTCAGCTGAACCAACCAGCATCCCCAAGGTAGTTGTCAAAAAGACTAAGGCAACAAGGAAGAAGGCCAAGAGCAAGAAGATCGAGAATCCCCATGTCACTTTGATACCTCATAAGTGCGATGGGAATTCGATTGAGTATAAGGTGAAGTGCAAAGGAGCCTCCAAACCATTCTCCAAGGCTAGAGTACTTCTCACTTCTGAGCTGAAAGAGAAAGGACAGGAGTTTGTGGATAGCATGATGCGCAGAACTCTGACGTTAGCAATGTCAAGTTGTGGAGCCTATTTTGGTGCAAGCTCTCACTCTTATCCAGCCTGAAGGGCGTTACAGTCAAGCTATTGACGTTAAACGAGTGCTTGGTGGGAGGCAACCCACTGGTGAGTCTGTTTTTGATTCGTTTTTCTTTTTATTTTTCGTTCGTTTTATGTTTGAGTCAGGATAAACAAGGAGCAAAATCTGAAATCGCATAGCATCGATCGATACCCCATTGGTATCGATCGACACCAATCGCGAATGAAAGGTTCGTCAAGTCGATTTAAGCCTGGTATCAATCGATACCAGGCTGTGTGTCGATCGATACTTGACGTTCCAGCAAGGTAACTTCTTGTTTCTCTTCGTTTATCCTCTTCTTTTGTTTCATTTCACTGACTCTAGGCTAGATAACACTGGGGACAGTGTTGTTCAAGTCTGGGGGAGGTGTCTGCTGACATTGTGTTTGTTTTTCTTAGAGTCAGTTGTTTTATCGAGTCAAAACTGTTTTATTGAGTCAAAATTTGTTGGAGATTATGATCCTGTGCTTGAACCTATTGATTTGATTTTGTTTTTGAGTGCACAGTGTTACAGGATCAGTTCTAGATCGACTAATGAAAAATCCAAAGACTGACCAGTTGACTAGAAAACATCCATGTCTCCAGCAGAGTTCTTTTGAAGCCTGAGCAAAATTTTTGCACTTCATCAATGTGGTTAGTTTTCATAGAGCTTGATTCATCATTCATATCTGATAAAGGAACCCATGTGTTTAGATTAATAGTATCTCTCTCTCCTGTTATAAGTTGATAGATAAGAGCATAAAAGATTGAAATGATTTTCTTCTGAGTAGAGGGTTAGGAAAATTTCCAGCGATCCCATTATTCTGCTTAAGAGGGAATGATCACACAAAGGTTTGGAAGCGAGGCTAGGATTTTCCTATGATGCCATTATTCGCCTACATCCTTTGATACATAGAGAGGGAAGAACCGGGGATTTGGTGGCAAACACCATCAATACTCGCGTCTCATACCTTAATGTGTATATGCTAAGCTGAAAATAAAAAAATAAAAAAAGAGAACATAATAAGAAATAAGTCTGGGGGAGAGAAATTGATACAAAAAGTGTGAAAAAGGGTGGTTCCTTGTCATGATATTGTCTGGTAAAGAGTGTAGAAGGTTCTTGAACATTAACTGCATAAATGAAACTGGCGATGAAGGTTTTACTTGAACAATGCTGTGGGATAATGTGTGGAGTCTGGAAAAGCTGCGAATGTCTACGGAGAAGTACATGGTGGTTAGGTCAAAAGCTGATTTGGTGACATTTGGGTGCTTGGGAAAAGGATCTTTTCGATGGTTCATGAACAGGTGAGTCTCCGCGTTTTCAAACCTCTTTCTCTGTTTAGTCTTCTATTTGCTTGAGGGCAAGCAAAGGCTAAGTCTGGGGGAGTTGATATATCATGGTTTTTACCCTGTTTAGGCCATGATATAATCCTTTTATAGAGTCTTTTCTAGTGTTTTGTAGTATTTTAGAGTCTTTTACAGGTCTTAGCACGTTTGGAGCTTAATTGGAGATATTGGAGCTTTCTGGAACATTCTGGAGCGAAGCAGAAGATCCGTGTAGCTGAGACGTCAAAATCACCTGAGTATCGATCGATACCCGTCAAGGAAACAGAAGGATCGCGACTTAATGAAGAGTTGAAGAATTGCAGAATTGGCCCAGAAGACTTTGATATTTACAAGATGGCCCAGAACGTGTTTTAGGTTATAAATAGGATTTTATAGCCACTTGTTTAGGCTATGCTTTTTATTACTTGGGTTTGAGACAAGTCTGATTTCCCTTCGTCCGAGATCAGATCTCTAAACCTTCTTTGATTATTTATTGATGATTTATTCAGTTATGTTGATTGTTTCTTTCACCATGTCTGAGTAGATCCACCTTAGGTTTAGGGTTTTCTCATAAAGGATTTCTTTGAATGCTAGGTTAATTATCTGTTTAGGATCCACCATCTGAATTAGTTCTTCGCTTAGGTTGTGTTCAAAGCTAATTCTAGGTTGACGAATCTGGAATTTAGATCTTAGGATAATTGATTAGGCACGACAGTGCAATTAATTACCTGATAGAACCTAAGTGAGCAAATTGGTTATTCGCAAAGAAATTTGGTTCAATTGATTTGTGAACATATCAAACCTGTTATTAAAGCTGAGTTAGACTTTAGGATTCGCAAAGAGATTTGGAATTCCTAGGACTTAGATTTAGATAGTTTTCGCAACGACAGTTGGTTAATTATACTTTAGTGATTTGAGTTCAAGAACAGCGCTAAATCTGAATCCTGTTAGTTAGTTTATCTGCATTCATTGATTTCCTGAGAAAAACCCTGGGCCTATATTTTCCTGATTGATTACAACTCGTTTAATTTCTGCACTGCTTTTAATTACATCTGCTTGGCTTAGCTTAATTCTCAACTATACAATCTATTGTGCGTTTCTGTGAGTCTTCTGTGGTTCGACCCCTAACTATATTACAACTACTGCTTTAGTACTGTTAGGGTATTAAATTGAGCATATCAACAATCCATTATTTACCAAACCCAATGGTTTCTAGGGCATAATCTACTAATCCCCGAATTGTAAATCAATTTCAAATCAATTATAAATCCCAGAATTGTAAATTCAATTCAAATCCCCAAACCCAATGGTTTCTAAGGCATAATATACTAACATAATCGAAGAACTAACCTCGTTCTTCAATGGGGAATGAGGAAGTAGAAGAAGAGTTGTTTTTTTTTTGGTTTGTATGTAATTAAAATTTAGCTTTCCTTCTTGAACCAGAATGCAAAATTGCAAAACGACTAAAAGCTTTAGTTTCCTTCACATATGTGAGCGAAGAACAGAGCCACAAGGCTTCAGAAATTGGCCGATGAGGAATTAGAAGAAGAGTTGTCCCGATGAATTGTCAAGTCGCGATGAATTATCGAGAGAGAAAATGTTTTCTTTTCTGATTGGCTGAAATTTGGCGCTCTGGTTTTTTTTTGTTTTGTTTATCCGCCCTTTTCTTTCCCATCTTCTGATTGGACCAAATTATTTTTGTTCTAATTGGTCAAAATTTTTAAAAATCCCTTTTGATTGGCTGAAATTTTTAAAGCTCCCTTCAAATTCTCTTAATTCTCATTGGCCGAAACTTCTTTTTTTTTAAATGGAATACTTTCGAAATTAGAAGGGCAAGATTGGGATATCACATTTCATTAAAAAGAAGGGGGCATGATAGAATAAAATGGAGTAGATGAGGTTTGTTGTCTAGTTGAAGGGAGAGATGAGAAATTCACCCGTTTTTAGAAGACAAGTGAAAAGGGAAAGTAAGACAACAACTTTTTCTGAATAATAAAACGATGAGCTAAAATAAGACTTTATAGTCTCTAATATTTTTCTTCTTTTAGCGTCTTTCGTACGAGTCTGGTGGTAGAGCACGTGACTTCCTCTTTCCCACGTGATTCATATTTCCTATATCGAAATCTCCTCTATTCGAAGAACCATGTCCTCAAGGTTCAATTGCAGGAAACTTCTTCTTTAGCTCGTACATATACTCCCACGTAGCTTCTTCCACCGGCATATTGTTCCACTTGATAAGAACCAGGGTAGCAACTCGCCCTTGTCTATTAACCATCTTACGCTCGAGAATGCATTCATGTTCTTTAACCAATACATCATGGACCACTGATGGTAATTGAATCGATGTGTGTACATTGCCAATCAATATTTTGAGTTGCGAAACATGGAATATGTTGGAGGTGAGTTTAGCACTCCCCGAATTAGCCTGGTTCGAACCGAGACCGGCTCAATTGATCCCGATTTACGATGATTCGAACTAAGCAAAGGAGGCCCATGATCGCATCTAACGGGCCGAGCTCGGCCTAAAGCCCAATTCGCTGCCGAACGCGCTGGCCTCCGAGATTTACATAATCTTTCCTGATTTCGCTGGGAGAAAATGAAGATTTCTTTATCCTGATGGAACTAGGAAAAAGAAATCCTCTCGATAAAGACCGATTCAAAACCTTATAAATAAGGAGGCTCTCGCCACAATTCAGATTCATTCACAATCATCCACGAGAATTAAGAAACCGAGAGCTGAGACCTCAAGCTTTTATCTCCTTAGTTCTTAAGTCATCTTTTACGATATAGCAATCTTGTAGCTCCATCGAGTTTAATTAATAAAACGAGATTCGATCTATTGAGTTTACTGTTTTGCCCCTTGTGTGATTTTCAGAATCAACAATTGGCGCCGTCTGTGGGGACAAATTTTTTCTAACAAAACAATAAAATTTCGGATCTCGATGACCAAACTCGGCTATAGTAGAACTACTGATCAATCCGACTCTGAATGCCCAGAATAATGGAGTCGAAGATAACGCCCCAGAAGGCCGGGCCCAACCCAATGGGAGGGACGGTATGCCAGCAACTGTTGCCCCTACCGCAACTCCAACTCCAGTCGACCAAACCACCCTTTTCCAAGCTATATCAGCACAGATAGCCGAACTCGCCAAGATAAACAACAAAAGGTTCGACTCTTTGCTCGTAACTCAGACAAAATTCCGTGATCAGCTCACCGAGATCAGACAAATGCCCTTCCGACCAAGTGAAGAGATGCTCGCTGATCTCCGTCGAAGCCTATTCTCTGACTCACGTCAAAACACCACCATCCGACCTCCAGCTCCCGGAACAACCGGCAATCAAGAAACTCACATCACCGATCAGCCATCACTGGATCAGGAACTTAACAGCTTTAAAGCCCAACTTCAGGACATGAAATTCAAATTTTATCAAGCTACCAGCTCGGCACCCGAGATCATTCGTGTGATACAAGAGACTCAGAAAACCCCATTCACACAACGAGTTCTCGATGTTCCAGTGCGGCGTCTAGAAAGGTTCAAAATCTCACAGTATGAAGGCAACTCTGACCCTCGACACTTTATGACCTCCTTCGGCATCATGATGAATCACTTCAAATTCCAAACTGAGGAGGAGCAGGATGCTACAAAGTGTCAACTTTTTATAGAGAACCTCGGCGGAACCGCGTTAGATTGGTTCTCACAACTCGAAACTAAGTCAGTCAATAGCTACAACGAACTCACATCCAAATTCCTCAAGCGCTTCACCATGTTCATCAAAAAGAAGATAAAAAATGCCGAGCTGTGGGCCCTCGAACAAGGACCGAGTGAACCTCTGAGAGACTTTATGGACCAATTCAAGTCGTCGGTAACCCATTTAACCATCGACGACGAGGCCGCGATTGAAGCCCTCTACAAAGAAACATGGTATCAGTCAGCTTTCCACAAAGAAATTCATTGTAACCGACCTCAGACATTGGACGATGCCCTGCACAAATCACATACGTATATCCTGGAGAAAGAGGAAGAGACCGCCAAAGATAAGCAATACGCTCTCTCAAGACAACCCCTACCTAAGGAAAAACTAAGGGAAGAAACACGCGAGCTGCGTAATCAATTCGAGCGGCGACCTGCAACTCACCAAGTAAGCGCCATTCCTCCACAGCAACCGTGTAATACATGGGTCAGGCCGAAATAACTGAAAGACGATCCAGTAGAATCCACAAGTGATCCTGAACCGTACTGCGAATTTCATATAAGGAACGTCACAGTACCGAGGACTGCCGACACCTCAAGGAGCTTCTACTTCAGAGTTTCAGAAACGGCAAAATCTCACCTCAGGACTCCACCCGACCTAACAACAGATTTCGCCGCAGTGGAAATCGGCAAAACAAAAATACCAAGAGGCATACCACAGATAACAATACTCTTGAACAAGCTAAGGATAACACCGATCCCGAGCTGCCGAAACGCGATCGTGAGGACCAACCCGAAGATCATACTATCCCGAAAGCTCGAAACATGGTCCACATGATCATGGGCGCAATCGAGTCTTGCAATTACTCAGTCATGGCAATAAAAAAAGCATAGTCGTGAAGCAATTATGGCACATCGAGATAACCAAGTTCCCGAGGGCGGCGTTTCCATAACCTTCACAAAATCTGACACGGTTGGACTCCACATGCCTCATAACGACCCGCTGGTCGTCGAGCTACTCATCCGTGACGTTACCTTCGAAAGTATTTTGGTTGACATTGGCAGCTCGGTCAACGTCATCTTCAGACAAATTTTAAAAGATATATATATCTCGGACTCCGAAATTAAGCCATATATCGAATCCCTGACCGGATTCGCCGGAGAACAAACCATGACCGCGGGAACAATCAAGATACCGATCTACGTCGGCGGAACAGTAAAAGTAATGAAATTCTTGGTTTTAAACAAGGCAGCGATCTACAACGTCATACTCGGAACGCCATGGCTATTCGCGATGAAGATTGTTGTCTTAACTTACCACCAATGCGTCAAGTTCCGGACGCCATACAAAATCTTCACCCTTAAGGGGAACCAATCGATGTCTCGCCTGTGCGCCATCAAAGAGTGCAAACTGAGAACCGCACCTCGCACCTGCGTGATCAGTTCAAATCCAACTTCAACCGACCTGTTAAACAAAAATAAAAACCCCGACTTACCAAAGCGGGAGTCCATCATACAAGTCAGCATCGACGACTTCAACCCCGAGAGATGCATCGGTATTGGTGCCGAGCTGGATGAACAAATCAAAAGCCACCTCATTCGTTCCTTCAAGGAAAACGTGTCAACGTTCGCTTGGTCCATCGAAGATATGTCAGGGATCGATCCAAAAATCACATGTCATGAACTCACTATCGATCCAACCTCCAAACCAATTAAACAGAAAAGAGGGAAGCTCGACCAAGTGAACAACGAGGTCGAATGATTACTCAGAGCATGATCGATCACCGAGGTCAAATACCCAGACTGGTTGGCTAACTCCGTTGTGGTCAAGAAAAAGAATGGCAAGTGGAGAGTGTGCGTCGATTTCACCGACCTCAATAAAGCATACCCGAAATACAGTTTTCCACTCCCGCATATTGATAGACTGGTTGAGGCCACCATGGGAAATGAATTGTGCTAAGGGGGATTTTGTTGAAATTGTAGATATACATATATATATATATATGAAATTGTAACACTACGTTTGAACAAACAATCTCAAATTTGCTAATTTTGGCCTCCTGAGTTCGGAACTGGTCTCGATTATTCAAAATTCATTATATATATAACTCCGGGAATTTCACTTTAAAATTTGAGAACCAAAACTTAATAGTATAATTCCGGAAAGCTTAGCTAAAATAAAGAGACGAGCATGATACCATTAGAATAGAATTTTCAACAGCTTTCTAAAGAGCTATAGATTGCTACATATGATACTCATAATAAAAAAATCCGCCATTGATGAATTTCTTGGCTTTAACAACAACAAAAAAAATGACAAATTGAGATTTTGCTCACCAATTGTACAAATTATGGATGAGGACGATCAAGGAACATGAACCGACATTGGTGGAGGTTGGGACGAGGACGGATTTTGTGATTGTGGTGGCAACAATGACCGGTGGTAGTGATTGAGGTTATTTGTTCAATAATCAATATTTATGTAAATACAAATACACCAGAATCTTGGTTCATTGCTTTCTCCAACTACAAAGCATCATTTCAACACTATATATGTATATATCCCTTCGTTTATTCTTGGGCGGCGCTCCGAACAAACATGGCTCAGCCACAGCACGAGCCACATGCCGGTAGGGAATCTGAAAAACCACCAATCAAATTTAGCATTCACCTTAAGATCAAACTATCAACACATTAAAAATTAACCCATGAATCATTCACATGGCATATGCAGTGATTTCTATCTTTAAAAGGACTAAATGTAAAACTCATCTCATGTTACTTACTGTGGTCAGCTCCACGGATATCGTTCAAGCCACGCACATTGTCGAGGCCCCCACGAGGAGGACCAGGGCGCCCACCGCCACCACTCCCACCACCGCCACC
The DNA here is from genome assembly GCA_002933935.1 of Eutrema yunnanense. Classification (NCBI taxonomy): domain Eukaryota; kingdom Viridiplantae; phylum Streptophyta; class Magnoliopsida; order Brassicales; family Brassicaceae; genus Eutrema; species Eutrema yunnanense. The sequence goes on along the minus strand of PKML01057021.1, from coordinate 58,623 downwards.
ACCACCGCCACCACCACCAGGTCGGCCACCATCCCACTTCTTGTTAGCCCCAGAGCCTTTCCTGTACGCATCTGATTTCTCCATCTGACACATGTTTTGCTCTCGGGTTAGTCATAGCTTGTGACAGCTTAATTAAACATAACCCAAAAATGGAGGCAGAATCTTACCGAGAACATAGTTATGAAGAAGACTTGTATCAGATTGATGATTGACCAGAAGAAATCTTTGATTGTTCTTAGTCTCCATATTGATCGTTTAGCTTTAACCACACCTGGTACATGTTTCAAAGTTTGTAAATCTCAAATACAATTGATATTTGCACTATTGATCTGTGGTTGTAGAATACATCTCCAAAAAGAGATCTATAAAACGCTATTATGATTTAAGAGCAAAAATTCAGATTTGAGGAATTTGTTTTTCTGAGTGTTTCTCTCCCCCTTGAAAAGTTTTCATGGAACCTCCTACATTCCATCTAAGCCATGATTATAGCAATACATCTTCTATACACTTATTGCGTTTATCCACACAAAAAAAAGCCCTGCACTAGTACACTCAGATTCTCTCTCGCAGACAGAACATCTATGATTTACAAAACCATTGAACATGATCTCGCTTACCCTATAAGTTTCTAAAAAGAATGTCAGCTTAATGATTACTGCATTGAACATGATCTCGCTAATCTGCCTATTCACTATCTTTACCCCATATAAATTGCTCAAACAGTTAAACGTTTTCTGAAATTCTATGATTCCCAAACCAATGAACATGATTTCGCTTACGCTAAGTTTCTAATAAGAATGTAAGCTTAACGATAACTCAGCCAGAATATGCCCATTCACTAACTTTCCCCCATATCAATTGCGCAAACAGTCAAACGTTTAAACTTCAGATGAACGGCGACCTGAACTTCTAAAAAGAATGTCAGCTTAACGATTCCTCAGCCAGATTCTGCCCATTCACTAACTTTTCCCCATGTAAATTGCCGAAACGTTTAAACTTCCTTTAACGGTGACCTAGCACAACTTTAGATAGTCAAGCCTACTTTCTATTCAAAATAGTTTCCTGAGAAATGTATGATAACAAAGTAATAATTGCCCTGAGCTTAATTCCATCACCCATAAAACCTAGAAAATTTCTGATGATGAAGACAAAGAATAACAAAGGAAAATCCATCTACACGCAATTAGAAACACTTTCAAAATTCATGAGACATTCTTGAACAGCCCAGGAGAGGTAAGAGACGGCCTAATCGATCAAAATTCGGATATATAAAACAAATAACTTCCATCGATATCGGAAATTTCTTTAGAAATTCAACGCTTAATAGGTTATAAATCCGGAATTCGTTCTTAATTAAAGGATCAAGGATAGTAATTGAGACTTGTGTACACGTTAAACTTGACGAATAATAGACGAACAATAAGATCGAAAAACCCAAATTAGTTTCAAAACGAAGAGAAAAACGAATACCAGAAACAGAAAAGAATCAGAGAGATCTGTAAGTTTTTATACCTCCTTCGACGTATGCCATTGCAGTAAAAATTCGGTGTTCTTCGTCAAACAATCTCCAGAGGTTAATTATACACAAAAATAGAAAGCAAACTTCAGCGATAAAAGCTAGGATTTATATCGTCCTTGCCTCTTTGCGCGTTGGTTGGAAGTTTCGCGACGTCTACGTGGATCTGTCTCGTGGCGAAGTCTAATTGGATATATCAAATGAGTGGATATCTCTATAATATTATTTACGAAATCATTTAGTAAAATAAATTTTATTTTGTGCACATGAAAAGTTGCGTTTAAAAAACCGTCTCTTGCTCTGATAGAGCGATCAACAAAGCGATTTAACAAACACTCCGTAACTTTTCTCGCTGGTCTGGGCCGCCGGCTCTTGCCGGTGGCTCTGTAGGATTTTAAGTCTAGTTTCATCTTTCCTTCTTTCTACAATAATTTTGGATGAGGTGTTATCGAGAAGAATTTCTCCCGATCTATTCTCTTTCTTTTGATTGTGGCGGAGGTCACGATCCAGTTTTCACCGGAAATCATCGGTTATCAATTCGTGATCATGTCGATGCAGTCTCTGGTTCAAGGAGTATCGGTGGTAGATTTGAATTCAAAAGGTAAACTGCGCATATGTCCAAACATGTTGTTTTTAGAGCCTCGATTTGGGTCTCTTCTTTAAATAAAGGGAAATGGTTACGTTCCCGGCAACTTTCTCCGATTATGGAGGCGTTTCATTCATGGTTCGTCGTTGGAGTGGATTGGTGTTCTGATTTGATCCAAGACGAACCCGTTATCTCCGTGAAAGGGTTTTTGATATTTCATGATGCCCGTTATTTACAATTCCGATCAATGGAAAGGATTGAGTCTAAATCCCGAAGAGGCATATGGTGCCTCGATCAACGAATATGGGATCCGTGTATAACATATTCATGGAGAATCGACGAATCAATGCAAGAGAAGATATTCAGTATTACCAATAATATTAGACGACTATGGAGTTTCATTTAAGAGATGATAGCCAAGAACGACGATTTCATTGTTTTGGGATTGATTCTGGAGAAGGAAAGAAATGAGTTTAATAACCCGTTGATGAGTAAGGCTTCGGTATCCAAAGCATCGTGGAAATTCACTTCTTCATCGTTCTTGTGAATGTGTATTTGGTTTTACTCATTATTGATGTACTATTGATGTATCAACTTTTGTATACGATTTGAAATTAATGAATCAGAAGTTAAAAAAAAATAAAAAAATTATTTTGTAAGTTATTACATACTATGACATTACAAATAAGAAAATATAATTGAAATATGAAATAATTCAATTGTCTTTTAAAATTATTGAAATGCATATGAACAATATTTGTTTCCCATTAAATAGAGTATTTACTATTTTCTTGACCAAAAAAAAAAGAAGAAGAGTATTTACTATTTAGTTTATTAATTATTACAATATTTAAAATATTATATAATTTTAAATAATAATCAATTCACACATATTCAAAATATATATATATATATATTCAAAATCTTGCAATATTTTCACTATAATTTGTATGTTTTTATTTGAATATATTTCAAAACAAAAATTGAACAATATTTTACTATTTTTTATAAAGAGGTAGACACGAGAAAATTAATATTTTAAAGAGTTCGTGGACTGACCACAAAACCTAGAGTCATTAAACGGTGCATATTAGCGTTGATGTTAGATAATAGGATTTTGTCTATCTAGATATCAATTCTCTAGATGCTAAGTAGCATAAGAGCTATCGAATCCAATGGGTTCAGTTCCAATTCCCCAAGAATACAAAGAACTACTTAAGTCAAGCAACAAAGTTGGTTTAGTTCAATTCTAGCAATCCCAATTCGAATTAAGCAAAGCAAACGAGTAACAAGATTAAATGAGCACTAAACGAGATTAAATACGATAATAAAAGGCGAATTCAAGGATGAGGTTATGGACTTAAGGTGATTCTATAGCTAATTTATGATGCCTAATACACAATCAATGCTAATCCCTAGGTTAAGATTGCTAATTATGACTAACACTCTCTCAAGGCGCTAATCACTTTGCTAATCACTAAATCAAGAACAAATTTTCATTTGTGATAGAATGATTACCAAGCATTAAATTCCTAATTCAAATTAACCAATAAACACCCTAGACATTGATATGATCATAAATTGCATGTTTTAGCATGCATCTCACTTAGAGTTTTGTGTCATTTACATGCATAACCATAGTTTTGACTTGCATTTAGGTATCATTTAGAGATTATGACACTTGCATTAGGTCTAGTGAATTCTTGCATGTTTTGGAGTATTTTCTAGGTAATTGGAGGCAATTGGGCATATTTGGAGGGTTGGACCAAAGTGGAGTGCAAAGTCCATCCACGACGCCAGAAAGATGTGTCTGGACGGAAACCTTCCAATCCGAATCGGCTTGGATGACCTTTAACAAAGTTGTAGAGGGGTGAGTTAGCTGTCCAGGGGAAGTTGAATCAAGCCATTCTGACTAGTGTTTCGAAAGTTACCACGGTTTGACTGGAGACGTATCCACCTGGTCGAGAAACTAGTGCCTTGTACCGGCCAACCACACCGCATGCCTTCCATCCGGTCCAATCCATGCGGTCCCAGCACAGGAATCTCAACCGGCCCGAAGACATCATCTCAATCGTCCTGAAACCACGCGGTCCAAGCCAGCAACCATCCTTCGTCAACTGAACCGACCAACATCCACCCGGTCCGATTCCTGCCGGTCCAAAAACTTTCGACCAAAAATCCAAATTTTGGCCGTGTCAATACCCGGTTTGTCCCGGGTTGACCCAATCCGACCCAGCTCAAGAAACACCTTTTAAATATTTTAAAAACCCATTTTTTAGATTTATCTCCCTTTTTATGCTTTGGCTCCTTTTTCTCTCTCTTTTTCTCTCTAGAACAAGACCTTGTCTTTTTAGGGTTCTTGGATTTTTCCCTTGGATTCTTTTGATTTATGCAAGTTTAAGGTTACATCTTTTCATCTCTATCTAATCTTTCACATTCGTATTCCCTAATCATGATTAACATCACCTATTTCACAAGATTTTATGTGTTCTTCATGATTAGTGAGTAGATCTTTTTAAGCTCATGGATGAGGTAGATTAGGTGAATTTCGTGGTAGATCTTGATGTCTATGAATTAGTTCACATCTTCCCTCTCTTATTTGGTGTTCATAATGCTAGATTAGGCTAGATATAGTTAATCTAGATCTTAGGGAATTCATGCACACAAGGTGTTCGATGAAATTCCCCAAAGAACCAAATAAGGGATTTTGCTTTCTTAGCCTATGAGAGTAGCTGTCTAAGGAGTATTAGGGCCATAGGAACCTATGTTTATTTCTTGTTAATCATCCTATCACAAACGATGGTTTGTTCTTGATTTGGTGATTAACAAAGTGATTAAGACCATGAGAGTGGCTTAATCTTGTTTAAGTGTTCTAGGCTAAGGGAATTGTTTGATTGTGTGAAATGACATCTAGATAGATCATGGAAGGATCCGAAATCAATAACCTCATCCAAGGGCTTGCCTTTATCTATTTGTTAAACTCGTTTTGCTTTGTTTACTTGTGTTCTTGCCTTTAATTTGAATCATTTAGGTTGTTAGAAACCAAAAAACCTCTTTTGCTTGCTTAACAAAGAAAGTTATATGCATTCCTAGTGCTTGAAACTTATACCCATGGATTCGATACCTCATATGCTACTTAGGCATTTGAGTAATTGATACACATCAAAATCCTTGTATCAATTTGGTGCCTTTGCCAATTGGGTTTAGCTTTCAACATTAGGATTTTACTTCTTTTTGAGATTAAGCCTTTTTCTTTTCTTTTGTTTACTAATCTCTCTTTTAAGCTCTCTCTTGTAGGTGCATGAACTTGCGTTCTAAAGGCAACAACACCCTTGTTGAGCCAAGAGACCACATCCACCTTCTATAACGCAGTCTTAGAGCAAGAAGAGAGATGGAACGGGTTGTGCACATTGCTAGGCTCGGTATGGAGAACATGCAAGTGAACCCGGATGGTGGTAATGACCACGTTGCTAATGCTCCACATCAAGGAGCAAATGGTGGTAATGGAAACCACCACCCACCCCCCATAATGGTCATAACATAGTTGGAGCGGGTGATGCGGCCAATGCTCATGTCAACCGCCAAGGTATTCGAGCACCACCGGTTGAGACCAATGACTTTGAGGTCAAAGCTAGCTTCATCAACATGGTGCAAAGCAACAAGTTTCATGGCTTGGCGGTGGAAGATCCTCTTGATCACTTAGATCACTTCGACCGGATTTGTGGCTTGACAAAGATGAACGGTGTCGCGGAGGATAGCTTCAAGCTAAGGTTGTTCCCATTTTCTCTTGGGGACAAGGCAAGATAATGGGAAAAGAACCTTCCCCACGGTTCCATCACTTCATGGGACCAATGCAAGACATCATTCCTTGCCAAGTTCTTCTCTCCCTCTAGAACGGCCAAACTCCGGAATGAGATCTCAAGCTTCACTCAACGTGCTAATGAGAGCGTCAATGAAGCGTGGGAGCGGTTTAGGAGATATACAACGCAATGCCCTCATCATGGATTCACGAATGCTTCCCTCTTAAGCACTCTATACCGTGGAGCATTGCCCAAGATCCGTATGTTGCTTGATACCGCTTCTAATGGAAACTTTTTAGCCAAGTACGTGAATGAAGCAATGGAGTTGGTTTAGAACCTTGCTTTGAGTGATGGAACATATGGTGATGAGTTCGATCGGTCCACAAGAACCACAAGCGATTTTGAAGAGCAACGACGAACCAAAGAGATGAAAGCTCTAAGTGACAAGTTGGATAAGCTTCTCACTACATCTCAAAAGGCGGTTCAATTTGTTGGAAATGGTGAGGCAAACCAAGGATTCCAAGAACAAATGGTGGATTTGAGAAACCAAGAAGAAGTGCACTATGTTGGGAATAATGGTGGCTATCAAAGAAGTTTCAACAACAACTATGGCAACCAAGATCAAGCCCCCATTAATCACCAAAAAAGCTATGCTCCCAAAAAAAACTTTCAAGGGAACCAAGGTGGTTTTCAACAAAGCTTTGTCCCACAAACTCAAGGAAACAACTCCATGCCTCAAGACCTTGATATGAAGAACATGCTTCAACAAATTCTACAAGGAAAAGCTAGTGGAGCATTGGATATGAGCAAGAAGATGGAGGAAATAAATACCAAAGTAGCTTGCTCATACAATGATATCCACAAGAAACTTGAGGCATTGAGTTCAAAAGTGCAACAAATGGAGACCAAGGGAGCCAATGGAGACAAAATGCAACAAAGTTCTTCCAACGGGAAAGCAATACAAACCTCAAAGGAGTATTGCAATGCCATCTTCTCAAAGGAATCACGTCCCATTGATGATCATGAAACCGCCATTAGGGAAATTGAGCTTCTACTTCATGGTTCACATGTTGAACACCTTCCCCCTAGAGACGTTCCCGTGAAGCTCAATGTGGACATTGAGGAACAAGGTGGGGGAGTGACCCTTGAGAAGGATGAGGAAGTGACCATGGTTCATGAACCAAAGGGTAGTGTTGCTTGCATTGATTCACCAAGCACAACTAGGATCGAGCCTAAGTCTCTCCCCAAGCTTGGTAATCCCGGTAAATTCTCAATAGCTTGCTCTCTTGGTGATTTGGACGTTGAGGATGCTTTGTGTGACTCCGGTTCATGTGTGAATGTCATGTCCCATGAGATGTTCAAGATTCTAGGGATAAGAAACCTCACCTATCACCCATCACCTATCACATTTGGAGATGCTTCTTCAAGGAAGCCATTTGGTCTCTTCGAAGACTATCCGCTTAAAGTTGGGATTGCATAGTCCCAACGGACTTCGTGGTCATGAAAATGAAGAAGACCAACAAACTCCCACTACTCCTTGGAACTCCATTCCTACTTACTACCGGTGCTAGAATGGATTTCAAAAATGAAAAGGTAGTTCTCTTGAATGTGGCTGATATGGTGTATTACCCAATGAGGACTTCTTCCAACAAGATTTGTGGTACTATTACCATAAAGGATGATGAGTTTCGTAATGAAGAAGTGAGGTATGTGGGTAGATGTGATATGGTTGAAGAAGCTCCACCCCCAAAGGTATATGAAGAGAAAGAGGAATCTCGTGAGAAGACAGTTTTGGGTCATGGTAATGGTGAGGAAGTTTTGGAAATTGATAGAGCTTGCTTGGAATCTCCTCCTCTCACCACAATAGAGGACGAGAGTGAGACTAAAAAGAAGCAAGATAAGGGTGAAGGCACTAAAGCCAAAATGAAGAAACAAGACAAGCATCACCCTTTTGCCTTTGCTAAGAATGAACCAAGCAAGCTTGATGGGTCTAGGTCCGAGCCAAGCCAAGCTTCTATGATGACTCTCACTCCCTGGAAGTACAAGGATGGAGTGATTGAGTACAAGATCAAGTGCAAAGGTCGGTCCAATCTCTTTGCCTCGGTGAAAGCAATCCTCACACCCGAGCTCAAGGAGAAAGGAGAAGCCGGTCTTGAAGAGGTGATGTAAGATGGAATCCACCAAACTTACGGACACATGATAATCAAGAGATTATAGGCTTTGTTGCGGAAGTGGAGACGATGGTGAGATGGAATGTGATGGTTTTGATTGACTCTCTCAATCTATGGTGATTGACTCTCTCAATCTATGAACGAAATAGGATGTTTGAATCACACAAACAAGCTAACTCGCAGCCTCTAAAGAGTTAAGTGAATCGCACACTTAAAACTAAAGAAAAGAACAATTCTTCAAAGAATACGCTTTGAAAGAAAACAAGAAACTTCTGTATTAATTCGATTCAAAGGTGATTTGTACAAGTGACTCTACTGAGCTTTATATAGAGCTCTTACACGAAATTAAACAAAGATCTAAAAACCTAAAGACTTGCGGAAATACAAAAACTAGCCGTTAGGCTCTTAATGATCAAATCGGCCAAATGAGGAATGTGTGATGTCGCCTTTGTATCTGGACGGTTTGAGGGGATATGTAAGCTTCTCTGGAACATTCTGATCTTCATGAAGGTCATCCAGGTCGTAGCATCCAAAGGCAAGGAGCCGTTGGTGAGTTATGACTCCAAATGTGAACGCAACCAAAAAGGGAAAGTATACTTGCAAGGGGATCCGCCTGATCCTGTGTGTGTTGGTGCATAGTAAGGTGTTTGCAAGCTTCCTTAGTTGCCTTAGAATCCCTCCTGGTCGCCTTAGATATGTTTGCAAAGTATAGCAACCATTGGATATATGACTTCCCTTAAACCGAACCAAGTCAACCCGTTTTGGGAAAATGGGTGTAACTTGAGGATCCGATGGGCATTTTCTTGGATCTTGGGCTTGTTGGAACCATAAGAGATCCATTAATATACTCCAATTGGTTTTGGGTCGAGATCGTTGCTGATTTGGGCTGTGTAGCACGATCTTTGGCCCAGTCGCTGGATTACGTCCAAAGCAGGTCCATCGATTTGTAAAATCGATAACTCTCAAGTCTGAACCGGGAATGAGATGAATCCAATTTTCGGTTCTTCCTTGATGGATCAAGATTCCAGTACAAGTCGGTTTGTAGCTTAATTCCTCCTGGTTCGGTCGGAAACCTCCAATCAATGCACCTATGTCCAAATCGGGTAAGTTGGGAATCACCCGATTTGTAAATTCAATATCTCCTTCTTCTGAACTCTGATTGAATTGATTCCACTTCGAGACGTGCTCTGGGTGAGCTAAGAATGTAATACAAGTGGTTGTTGAGCTGGAACAGTTGATCTTGGTCTCCATTTGGACTGAACAAGGCACATGGGCCTTCTCGGGTGGCTTTGCTTGCAATTGGGGGTTTTGGAATCGGTTGAAGTGCAACTGAGGGACTCGACCAGGGTCTTCAGCATGGTTGGTTGGTTGAGAAAAATGGTTTCCCTCGGTTGATTTGATGCACGGTTTCCTCGGTTCAACTCCGGTAAGATTTCCCTCGGTTTTGGGGGAAATGTCTTCATCTTCGGTTTTCTTGAATTGGGGCTGAGGGATTTGACCAAAGTGCTGGTTATAGTCACTTTGTCGATGAAAGTGTGATCCCTCAGTTGGTAGCTTAGGAGCAACTGTCCCAACAACAAGAAAGGTCCTGCTGTCGCCAATAGGATCAGGATCTAAGCCTGCCGTACGCACAGTACAGTCTCTTTCTGAGGTGGTAGTAGTTCCATGAGCTTTCATGGTACTGATGTCCACATCATACCCTCTCTCTTGGAAAAGTTTCGTCCTCGAAACTTCTTCTTTACCTGCACCAAAATAGAGCAAGTTAGTATCTTCGTAAAGGAGTGGGTCTAGAGATTTACCTCGGGGAATTGTTTTGTTGCGGTTCCGGTGGGATTGATGCTGAGCATCTGGTGGTTCTTCTTTGATCAACAAAGAGGCAATGACTCCTCTCCAAGGTGTGTTGCTGACTTTCTTGGGCAGTACGGTCGTCGCTTTAGTGAAATCTCCTTTTTCACTTTCGATGTCGCCATTGATCTTTTGCGGTTTTGGGTCTTGTTGCTTCTCCTCGGTACCTGAAATATTTTCTACACTTTCGACAAGAGACAAGTGCGTTATAACAGTCATGGAATTATTTAAAACAGAAGAACAAGAATCAGTTTTTACTACTCCATCTAATTTCTCAATGACGTGCGATTTAAGATAAGCAATCTGATTTTTATTTGTTTCTATCGAAACTAAATCATCCTTAGACTCTTCTGGACTTAACAAATTTAGTTTTACAAAGTTAGAATCAGTAGAAACAAGTTGGAGAAATTGACTTACCTGAGCAGAACTCTCTGTAAGTTCTGTTTCCTTGGATGCCACGTCATTTGAACTCAATGTGTAACCTGGTGGCTCCTCTTGGATCAGATTGAAGCTGGTGTCATCTTCATCCTTCTCAGCGTCAGGATAGCACATGATGACCTCGTGATGCTTCACTTTCTGTTCTTGACCTGCATTAGTAACCTTTGGCAAAGACAAGTGCATCATTTCTGAATTTAACAATTTAAAACCAGAATTATCTAGACAATTACTTGATGAATTCAGTTTCGGTTCAGGTGTGGTAACGTTAATTTCTTGTCTCTCAGGGCATACAGCAGCATAGTGACCTCTCTTATGGCATCTATAGCAAATTGTTTCATTGAATTTCAAAGAGTTAGAGGTCTTACAGATTTGTGTTTCTCGCGGTGCAAGCGTTGGAGTTGGTTTTTGTGCGTGAGTTGCAACTTGTTGATACTCCTGGTGGTTGTGTTGCTCAGGCTGCCTGGTGTGTGACGGTGGTGTGGAAGCCACTCTCCTTGGTGTGGTGTAGTGTTGGATTTCCCTCGGTGAGATGTTGCTGCGAGTTTGATATTTCCTCACGAACTCCCGGTACATCCTTGCTTTTAGATCTTCCCAATCAAGCACTGGTTTGTGTGCATCCTCCTTTAACCACCAATCATAAGCATCTCTAACAAGAGAGCTTACTGCATGTAACATCTTCTTCTCTTTGGGTATATCGTTTGTGCGCAACCATTGCTTCATGTTGCTTTCCCATCTGAAATAATCGTCGGGATCCTTGCTATGGCCTGAAAATATAAGAGAGCCGAATTGATGTCTTCTCTCTCGGGTTGGTCCTCTTGTCGCGGCTGAGATGGCATAGGATCGTGTTGGACACGGCGCCATGATGTATTGAGGCTTCTCTGGTCGTGCTTGTTGTTTGTACTTCACACATGATTCGACATATGTTTCTTCCTCGGCTTCATCTCCATAAGAATACTCATAAAATTGTAAACTTGGCTGGCTCCAAGTTGATGTTGTTGTGTGAGGCACGTGCTGGTGTGGCTCAGCTTGGTATGAATAGCGGTCTGGTGGTTCAGGATCAACTCCTTCACCATCTGTCTCGCCTTCAAAACCAGAGCTCGCGTAGTCATCTCCTGGCCATGGCGGAGACTCATAATCCTCTTCCTGGTCGGACCATCCTTGGCTCGACTCTTCATACTCATCTCCATTGAAGTCGAGGTGCTCATCTTCTCCTTCACTTGAATCCATGGCGGCTGCTGTGTCTTAGGGTTCTCCTTGCAAAGACAAAGAAGACAAGGAAAAGTGAATCAAATCGTATGAAGGATGAATAGGAAAGAAATAAATGGCAAATTTCAAAAACGATGGTTTTTGTCCTTTTTTTTTTTTTTGACTAAATTAAATTCGAAAAATTCAAATAACAAAAGAAAAAAAAAATTCTGATTTTTATTTTCTGGTTTATAAAATAAAATTAAACAACAAAATATTTCAAACAAAAAAAAAACAAGAGATTTATTTGGTTTTATGATTTTAATTTGAAAGAGTGCAAAAACTACAAAATAAAAAGAAATTGACAAGAACAAATTTTTATGGATTTTTCTTTTACGAAACACAACTAAACAAATCAAGTAAGACAATTTTTATTTTGGTTTTAGTTTATGAGAAATAAAAAAAATAAGAACAAAATCGAAACAAAAACAATTTTAATGGATTTTTTTTTTTTCGGTTTAGATGAAACAAAATAACAAAACAGAAATGTAAAAGATAAAGGTTGGATGAACACAACCTGAGATAGGAGCTTTTAAAGCTCTGATACCAGATGATGTAAGATGGAATCCACCAAACTTACGGACATGTGATAATCAAGAGATTATAAGCTTTGTTGCGGAAGTGGGCGTGATGTCGAGATGGAAGGTGGTGGTTTGATTGACTCTCTCAATCGATGGGTTTGACTGACTCTCTCAATCCTTGACTCGAACAAGCTACTTGAATCACACAAATAACTAGATCCGAGGTTTCTAATGAATAAAGTGAATCGCACACAATATTCAAGAGAATGAACAATTCTTCAAAGTGACTCTTTGAAAATTGAAAGAAAACGAAAATACTTGTATTAATTTGATTGAAAGGTGATTTGTACAAGTGACTCTACTGAGCTTTATATAGAGCTCTTACACGAAATTAAACAAAGATCTAAAAACCTAAAGACTTGCGGAAATACAAAAACTAGCCGTTAGGCTCTTAATGATCAAATCGGCCAAATGAGGAATGTGTGATGTCGCCTTTGTATCTGGACGGTTTGAGGGGATATGTAAGCTTCTCTGGAACATTCTGATCTTCATGAAGGTCATCCAGGTCGTAGCATCCAAAGGCAAGGAGCCGTTGGTGAGTTATGACTCCAAATGTGAACGCAACCAAAAAGGGAAAGTATACTTGCAAGGGGATCCGCCTGATCCTGTGTGTGTTGGTGCATAGTAAGGTGTTTGCAAGCTTCCTTAGTTGCCTTAGAATCCCTCCTGGTCGCCTTAGATATGTTTGCAAAGTATAGCAACCATTGGATATATGACTTCCCTTAAACCGAACCAAGTCAACCCGTTTTGGGAAAATGGGTGTAACTTGAGGATCCGATGGGCATTTTCTTGGATCTTGGGCTTGTTGGAACCATAAGAGATCCATTAATATACTCCAATTGGTTTTGGGTCGAGATCGTTGCTGATTTGGGCTGTGTAGCACGATCTTTGGCCCAGTCGCTGGATTACGTCCAAAGCAGGTCCATCGATTTGTAAAATCGATAACTCTCAAGTCTGAACCGGGAATGAGATGAATCCAATTGTCGGTTCTTCCTTGATGGATCAAGATTCCAGAACAAGTCGGTTTGTAGCTTAATTCCTCCTGGTTCGGTCGGAAACCTCCAATCAATGCACCTATGTCCAAATCGGGTAAGTTGGGAATCACCCGATTTGTAAATTCAATATCTCCTTCTTCTGAACTCTGATTGAATTGATTCCACTTCGAGACGTGCTCTGGGTGAGCTAAGAATGTAATACAAGTGGTTGTTGAGCTGGACCAGTTGATCTTGGTCTCCATTTGGACTGAACAAGGCACATGGGCCTTCTCGGGTGGCTTTGCTTGCAATTGGGGGTTTTGGAATCGGTTGAAGTGCAACTGAGGGACTCGACCAGGGTCTTCAGCATGGTTGGTTGGTTGAGAAAAATGGTTTCCCTCGGTTGATTTGATGCACGGTTTCCTCGGTTCAACTCCGGTAAGATTTCCCTCGGTTTTGGGGGAAATGTCTTCATCTTCGGTTTTCTTGAATTGGGGCTGAGGGATTTGACCAAAGTGCTGGTTATAGTCACTTTGTCGATGAAAGTGTGATCCCTCAGTTGGTAGCTTAGGAGCAACTGTCCCAACAACAAGAAAGGTCCTGCTGTCGCCAATAGGATCAGGATCTAAGCCTGCCGTACGCACAGTACAGTCTCTTTCTGAGGTGGTAGTAGTTCCATGAGCTTTCATGGTACTGATGTCCACATCATACCCTCTCTCTTGGAAAAGTTTCGTCCTCGAAACTTCTTCTTTACCTGCACCAAAATAGAGCAAGTTAGTATCTTCGTAAAGGAGTGGGTCTAGAGATTTACCTCGGGGAATTGTTTTGTTGCGGTTCCGGTGGGATTGATGCTGAGCATCTGGTGGTTCTTCTTTGATCAACAAAGAGGCAATGACTCCTCTCCAAGGTGTGTTGCTGACTTTCTTGGGCAGTACGGTCGTCGCTTTAGTGAAATCTCCTTTTTCACTTTCGATGTCGCCATTGATCTTTTGCGGTTTTGGCTCTTGTTGCTTCTCCTCGGTACCTGAAATATTTTCTACACTTTCGACAAGAGACAAGTGCGTTATAACAGTCATGGAATTATTTAAAACAGAAGAACAAGAATCAGTTTTTACTACTCCATCTAATTTCTCAATGACGTGCGATTTAAGATAAGCAATCTGATTTTTATTTGTTTCTATCGAAACTAAATCATCTTTAGACTCTTCTGGACTTAACAAATTTAGTTTTACAAAGTTAGAATCAGTAGAAACAAGTTGGAGAAATTGACTTACCTGAGCAGAACTCTCTGTAAGTTCTGTTTCCTTGGATGCCACGTCATTTGAACTCAATGTGTAACCTGGTGGCTCCTCTTGGATCAGATTGAAGCTGGTGTCATCTTCATCCTTCTCAGCGTCAGGATAGCACATGATGACCTCGTGATGCTTCACTTTCTGTTCTTGACCTGCATTAGTAACCTTTGGCAAAGACAAGTGCATCATTTCTGAATTTAACAATTTAAAACCAGAATTATCTAGACAATTACTTGATGAATTCAGTTTCGGTTCAGGTGTGGTAACGTTAATTTCTTGTCTCTCAGGGCATACAGCAGCATAGTGACCTCTCTTATGGCATCTATAGCAAATTGTTTCATTGAATTTCAAAGAGTTAGAGGTCTTACAGATTTGTGTTTCTCGCGGTGCAAGCGTTGGAGTTGGTTTTTGTGCGTGAGTTGCAACTTGTTGATACTTCTGGTGGTTGTGTTGCTCAGGCTGCCTGGTGTGTGACGGTGGTGTGGAAGCCACTCTCCTTGGCATGGTGTAGTGTTGGATTTCCCTCGGTGAGATGTTGCTGCGAGTTTGATATTTCCTCACGAACTCCCGGTACATCCTTGCTTTTAGATCTTCCCAATCAAGCACTGGTTTGTGTGCATCCTCCTTTAACCACCAATCATAAGCATCTCTAACAAGAGAGCTTACTGCATGTAACATCTTCTTATCTTTGGGTATATCGTTTGTGCGCAACCATTGCTTCATGTTGCTTTCCCATCTGAAATAATCGTCGGGATCCTTGCTACGGCCTGAAAATATAAGAGAGCCGAATTGATGTCTTCTCTCTCGGGTTGGTCCTCTTGTCGCGGCTGAGATGGCATAGGATCGTGTTGGACACGGCGCCATGATGTATTGAGGCTTCTCTGGTCGTGCTTGTTGTTTGTACTTCACACATGATTCGACATATGTTTCTTCCTCGGCTTCATCTCCATAAGAATACTCATAAAATTGTAAACTTGGCTGGCTCCAAGTTGATGTTGTTGTGTGAGGCACGTGCTGGTGTGGCTCAGCTTGGTATGAATAGCGGTCTGGTGGTTCAGGATCAACTCCTTCACCATCTGTCTCGCCTTCAAAACCAGAGCTCGCGTAGTCATCTCCTGGCCATGGCGGAGACTCATAATCCTCTTCCTGGTCGGACCATCCTTGGCTCGACTCTTCATACTCATCTCCATTGAAGTCGAGGTGCTCATCTTCTCCTTCACTTGAATCCATGGCGGCTGCTGTGTCTTAGGGTTCTCCTTGCAAAGACAAAGAAGACAAGGAAAAGTGAATCAAATCGTATGAAGGATGAATAGGAAAGAAATAAATGGCAAATTTCAAAAACGATGGTTTTTGTCCTTTTTTTTTTTTTTTTTGACTAAATTAAATTCGAAAAATTCAAATAACAAAAGAAAAAAAATTCTTATTTTTATTTTCTGGTTTTTATAACAAAGGAAATAACACAAACTGGTGGAAATAATTAAATCGAAAAGAAACAAAGATTTTTTTTTTTTTTTTTTTTTTATTATGGGTTTTCGTTTATGAGAAATCAAAAAATAAGAACAAAATCGAAACAAAAAAACAATTTTTATGGATTTTTTTCGGTTTAGATGAAACAAAATAACAAAACAGAAATGTAAAAGATAAAGGTTGGATGAACACAACCTGAGATAGGAGCTTTTAAGCTCTGATACCAGATGATGTAAGATGGAATCCACCAAACTTACGGACACATGATAATCAAGAGATTATAGGCTTTGTTGCGGAAGTGGAGACGATGGTGAGATGGAAGGTGATGGTTTTGATTGACTCTCTCAATCTATGGTGATTGACTCTCTCAATCTATGAACGAAATAGGATGTTTGAATCACACAAACAAGCTAACTCGCAGCCTCTAAAGAGTTAAGTGAATCGCACACTTAAAACTAAAGAAAAGAACAATTCTTCAAAGAATACGCTTTGAAAGAAAACAAGAAACTTCTGTATTAATTCGATTCAAAGGTGATTTGTACAAGTGACTCTACTGAGCTTTATATAGAGCTCTTACACGAAATTAAACAAAGATCTAAAAACCTAAAGACTTGCGGAAATACAAAAACTAGCCGTTAGGCTCTTAATGATCAAATCGGCCAAATGAGGAATGTGTGATGTCGCCTTTGTATCTGGACGGTTTGAGGGGATATGTAAGCTTCTCTGGAACATTCTGATCTTCATGAAGGTCATCCAGGTCGTAGCATCCAAAGGCAAGGAGCCGTTGGTGAGTTATGACTCCAAATGTGAACGCAACCAAAAAGGGAAAGTATACTTGCAAGGGGATCCGCCTGATCCTGTGTGTGTTGGTGCATAGTAAGGTGTTTGCAAGCTTCCTTAGTTGCCTTAGAATCCCTCCTGGTCGCCTTAGATATGTTTGCAAAGTATAGCAACCATTGGATATATGACTTCCCTTAAACCGAACCAAGTCAACCCGTTTTGGGAAAATGGGTGTAACTTGAGGATCCGATGGGCATTTTCTTGGATCTTGGGCTTGTTGGAACCATAAGAGATCCATTAATATACTCCAATTGGTTTTGGGTCGAGATCGTTGCTGATTTGGGCTGTGTAGCACGATCTTTGGCCCAGTCGCTGGATTACGTCCAAAGCAGGTCCATCGATTTGTAAAATCGATAACTCTCAAGTCTGAACCGGGAATGAGATGAATCCAATTGTCGGTTCTTCCTTGATGGATCAAGATTCCAGAACAAGTCGGTTTGTAGCTTAATTCCTCCTGGTTCGGTCGGAAACCTCCAATCAATGCACCTATGTCCAAATCGGGTAAGTTGGGAATCACCCGATTTGTAAATTCAATATCTCCTTCTTCTGAACTCTGATTGAATTGATTCCACTTCGAGACGTGCTCTGGGTGAGCTAAGAATGTAATACAAGTGGTTGTTGAGCTGGACCAGTTGATCTTGGTCTCCATTTGGACTGAACAAGGCACATGGGCCTTCTCGGGTGGCTTTGCTTGCAATTGGGGGTTTTGGAATCGGTTGAAGTGCAACTGAGGGACTCGACCAGGGTCTTCAGCATGGTTGGTTGGTTGAGAAAAATGGTTTCCCTCGGTTGATTTGATGCACGGTTTCCTCGGTTCAACTCCGGTAAGATTTCCCTCGGTTTTGGTGGAAATGTCTTCATCTTCGGTTTTCTTGAATTGGGGCTGAGGGATTTGACCAAAGTGCTGGTTATAGTCACTTTGTCGATGAAAGTGTGATCCCTCAGTTGGTAGCTTAGGAGCAACTGTCCCAACAACAAGAAAGGTCCTGCTGTCGCCAATAGGATCAGGATCTAAGCCTGCCGTACGCACAGTACAGTCTCTTTCTGAGGTGGTAGTAGTTCCATGAGCTTTCATGGTACTGATGTCCACATCAAGAGGTCATGAGCAAGGTCCTCAAACTTGAACTCAAAGATCCGCCTTGGAGTGTTCACACTCCTCTCTCACCCGCCTAAAAGGGTAACCAAAGTCAAACTTAGTGACTTTAAACAAAGTGCTCTTGGGAGACACCCCAAGCTTATCATTGTACATACTTTCTTTTCATGTTTTTCTATGTTTTCTTGTTCTTTTTGATCTTTTGTTGTGTGGTTGCAAGGTTCTTGATGGTCTAATGGTCATGGACTTAAGGACAAATGTGTGTAGGATTGAGGTGATCAGTCTCGTTCCCTCCATTCACTTCCAAGGTAATACTCCAAACTTTGTACATAGCATTTAGAATCATATATTCTTCTTTCTTTCATGCATTGTTTAGCTCTCTCCTAAGCTTCTCTTACACAAGGGACTGTGTAATTTAAGTTTGGGGGAGGGTTTGTGATATGATCATGGACGTGACGGCTTCGGGTGAGGTTCAAGAAGACGCAATGGTCATCCCCGAGGGACCCATCACACGGTCTAAGGCACGGCAACTAACGAGAGCGGTTCAGAGTTTACTCACGGATGCAAGGATCGAGGATGACCAACTTAAGCAACCCGTCCTCACCTCATTGTCTTCGAATTCTCTATGAGGTTTGGCCGTTTGTGTAAGTCGTTTGTACTCTTTTTCCTGTATACGGTTTTGTCCCAATGAGTTTTCCGTATAGAGGTTTTAACGAGTCAACCGGCTTACACCGCTAAACGGTCCGACTTCTTGAGAATTCCGCGGGGGGATTTTTCCGAGGGAAATTCCGAGGGATTTATTCCCAAGGGACTTTTCGAGGGACTTTCCTGGGGGAAATTCTCCGCGGGGATTTTCTGGCGGAATCCCAAGAGTTGTTCAAACTTGTATTTAATTTTCTGTAATTTTCTATGTGGTCTTTCTCTCATTTTCGAGGAGACTCTTTGACTTTCTCTTTTGAATTTTCTTTATCTTCTTCTCCCCTCATTGTCGAAAAACACATTATCATTTATCAAAGTTTATTTTCAGAGATTCATCTCTTTTCTCTCTCGATTTCTTGATGGTTAGTCATTGAAATCTCTTTCGGTTTATCGTAGTGTTTTTTCCGCAACACTCGACGTATCCTTCGATCCGTCGTTCGTGTGAATCCTTCTCTGTATCAAGGGCATAAGGATTTTCGAGATTTGATCTCCCACGCCTTATCATCTTCTTCCCCGGATTCTCCCAACAACGCAGCCACCCCCTCGTTTCAAGTGTTCATCGTCGGAATTGGGCCTAAGGATTTTCGGGATTTCTCCCACGCCTTAGCATCTCTTCTCGTGGATTCCTTGGAGTCGTGGATCTATCACTCTCATCCGTACTATAGCAAGCCGGTCCTTAGTCGAATCGTGTCAAGTGGTATCAGAGACACTTGCTCCAAATCGGTGAGATCTATCCTTTTCAAACTGTTCATCTTCTTTGAAATTTCTGGGTTTGAAAATTTTGTTGTTTCTGTTTTGTTTCGATTTTTATTAATTCAAAACCTTATCAAAAAATCAAAAAAATATATCTAAGTAAATCTGTGTCTTATTTTAATTTTCATAATTTTTAAAATTCAAAAAAAAAAAAAAAAAAAGATATCGTTTTTGAGTTTTTCGAAAATCCCTGTTTTTGTAGTTATATTGGGAAAATTTGAACTCTTGCATACACTCACTTGTTGTTGTTTGATTTTGTGCAAGGAACAATATGTCCGAGGAAAGTGAGACAGCATCATCACGGTCTAGGAGAGAGTGAGATGCTGCGATGAACCAAAAGGTCAACGATATGGCACAACTCCTCCGCGAGATGCGAGATCAAATGGCGACACTAGGGGTTCGTACGCCGAGACGAAATGAGAGAAATCAAGGCGCTGAACCGAGAGACAATAGAGCTGAGGATGTAAGATCCGAGCAGAGTGTAGGACATGGAAGTTGTCACGCACCGGCGAGACCGATGAGAAACCGATCGCGATAATACGAACCGGAGGACAATCCGTTTTACGACCGAGGAGATTAATCCGAGGGAAACCGCAACCGACATCCGCGACCTCAAAGGCGGAACAATGATGATCTTGGCAGAATGAAACTTCGCATTCCCCCGTTCTACGGAAAGAACGATCCGGACGCCTTCCTCGAATGGGAAAAGAAAATCGAACTCGTTTTCGATTGCCAAAACTTTTCCGAATACAAAAAGTCAGGTTATCCGCTACTGAATTTCATTTATATGCTATTGACTGGTGGGATCAAATTATGACAAACAGGAGACTCAACGGTGAGAATCACGTGGAGACATGGACGGAAATGGTTATGCTCATGCGGAGACGTTTTGTGCCGCTTCACTACCATCGGGAACTTCACCAACGGTTAAGACGCTTAGGTCAGGGAAGTAAAAGCGTGGAGGATTATTTCCAGGAGATGGAAAATTTAATGCTAAAGGCTGATGTTGATGACCCGAGTGATGCCACGATGGCACGGTTCTTAGCCGGCATGAACCGCGATTTACAAGACCGAATGAAAATGCAAACGTATGCGACTTTGGAGGAAATGTTGCATAAGGCTGTTTTAGTGGAATAGCAACTTAAAAGAAAAGGCGTGTCACGACAACCTTACGTTTCAAGCTCTAAGCCGAGCTTCACCAAAGTAGACAAACCGAATTATCCCCCACAGACCGATTTTAAGCCAAAGGCGGATTTCAAACCGCAATATTCCGGTCATGACTACAAGGGTAAGGGTGATTCGAATCCTATGCGTAATCGTTATATTGAATGTTTTAAGTGCAGAGGCAAAGGACATTACGCGAACAAATGCCCAAACGCCCGCGCAATGGTGATGCTAGAAAATGGTGACATCGTGACCGACGATGAAGAAGAGACGGAAACCGCTCCAATCTTTGACGATTATGAAGAGCATGCGGTTGACGGGGAACTCTTAGTGGCGAGACGTGTTCTTCTTGCCCAGGAACCGGTCATTGAGAACGAACAACGCGAAAACCTCTTCCATACCCGTTGCATGGTTAAAAGCAAGGTATGTAGTTTCATAATAGATGGTGAAAGTTGTACTAACGTTGCTAGCACTACTTTAGTGGATAAGCTAGGTATGGAGACCAGGAAGCATCCACGGCCTTACAACTTTCGATGGTTGAACAATCAAAGACAACTCAAAGTTACCCGATAAGTTTCGGTTCCTTTGACAATCGACCGCTACGAAGACGAAATAGTGTGCGATGTTCTCCCTATGGAAGCTGGTCATATCCTACTTGGAAGACCGTGGCAATATGACCGTAAAGCCGTTCATGACAAATTTACGAACAAGCATTCCTTTGAGCATCACGGCCGTAAGATCACTCTTGCACCACTATCGCCGCATGAGGTATATCTCAATCAACTTAAACCTTAAAAGAATCACAGCAAAGGCAAGGTAAGTGATCCCTCGTCTTCTCATTCTGTTAAAACCGAGAGTATAGGTACTAAGTCATGTGAGAGAACGCTCGTGAATGAATCATTATTTATTAAACCGAGTGAACTACAACATGCTCTCGTTTCCCGGCAATCTTTTGTGTTGTTAGTTTTTAGGGATGCTCTCTCGAGTATGACTAATCCCGATCCGGATATTCCGAGTAGTGTTTCATCTCTTTTTCAGGGGTATGCTGATGTGTTCCCGGACGATGGACCAAGTGGTTTGCCGCCACTCCGCGGAATCGAGCATCAAATCGACTTTGTCCCTGGCGCTACTCTTCCGAATCGGCCGGCGTATCGAACAAATCCCGTGGAAACTAAAGAACTACAACGCCAAGTAGATGAGTTGATGGCGAAAAGTCACATAAGGGAAAGCATGAGCCCGTGTGCTGTGCCCGTATTACTTGTGCCGAAGAAAGACGGTACTTGGCGGATGTGTGTCGATTGCCGCGCGATAAACAACATAACGGTAAAGTATCGTCATCCGATCCATAGGTTAGACGATATGTTAGACGAGCTTTATGGGTCTAGTGTGTTTACTAAGATCGATCTTAAGAGTGGTTATCACCAAATCCGGATGAAGGAAGGTGATGAGTGGAAAACCGCTTTCAAAACCAAACACGGTTTATACGAGTGGTTAGTTATGCCGTTTGGTTTAACGAATGCTCCTAGCACTTTTATGCGTTTAATGAACCATGTTCTTAGGTCGTATATAGGCGTCTTTGTAGTTGTCTACTTTGACGATATTCTGATTTATAGTAAGAACCTAGACGAACATGTGGAACATTTGCGATTGGTTTTAGACGTGCTTAGGAAGGAACGGTTATTTGGAAATTTGAAGAAATGCTCTTTTTATTCAGATAACGTTGTCTTTTTA
The DNA here is from genome assembly GCA_002933935.1 of Eutrema yunnanense. NCBI lineage: Eukaryota > Viridiplantae > Streptophyta > Magnoliopsida > Brassicales > Brassicaceae > Eutrema > Eutrema yunnanense. The sequence continues at coordinate 36,428 of PKML01057021.1, read as the reverse complement.
GGTTTTGTGGTTAGTTCTCAGGGTATACAAGTGGACGAGAACAAGATAAAGGCGATCCGCGATTGGCCGAGTCCTAAGACCGTTAGCGAGGTCCGGAGTTTTCACGGTTTGACGGGATTTTATCGACGATTCGTTCGTGATTTCAGTACGATTGCCGCACCACTTACCGAGGTTATCAAGAAGGACATGGGATTTCGATGGGAACAAGCTCAAGAGGACGCGTTCCAACTACTGAAAAACAAACTCACTCACGCCCCTTTACTTGTTTTGCCCGATTTTATGAAAGCTTTCGAGATTGAATGTGACGCTTCTAGTATTGGTATAGGTGTTGTACTTATGCAAGAGAAGAAACCCGTGGCTTTCTTCAGCGAGAAACTTGGAGGAGCGACGCTCAATTATCCGACATACGACAAGGAACTTTACGCCTTGGTCCGAGCTCTCCAAACGTGGCAGCATTACCTATGGCCGAAGGAGTTCATCATTCATACGGATCATCAATCCCTCAAGCATTTAAAGAGCCAGCAAAAGTTGAACAAGAGGCACGCACGTTGGGTTGAATTCATCGAGACGTTTCGGTACGTGATTCAATACAAACAAGGTAAGGAAAACGTCGTTGCCGACGCGTTGTCTCGAAGGTACACTCTTATCTCGACACTTGAAGCTAAGATACTTGGGTTTGAGATGATCAAGGACGCATATGCAACCGACTCAGATTTTCAGGAAGTTTTCTCATCTTGCTCTAAATTCGCTTTTGGAAAGTATTTTCAAAGCGACGGTTTCTTGTTTTACGAGAACCGTCTTTGTATTCCTAATTCTTCTTTGCGAGATTTGCTTATTAGGGAAGCACATGGCGGTGGACTTATGGGACATTTTGGCGTTGCCAAAACACTTCATATCGTGCAAGATCATTTCTTTTGGCCGCATATGAAACGCGATGTTGAACGTGTTTACAACCGGTGCACGACTTGTAAGTATGCAAATCTAAACGCCAAAACCAAGGTCTGTATACTCCTTTACCCATTCCTAGTGCTCCTTGGACAGACATTTCTATGGATTTTGTTTTGGGATTGCCTAAGTCTATCTTGTTCCTCAAATCCTCAGATCGTGCATCATCATAGAAATTGTTCAAAAAAGCAGTCCTAGTATCTTCCCAGTTAGTCAGCGATCCATGAGATAACTGCTTCAGCCAGTAAGTCGCTTCTCCCCCAAGTGAGTATGGGAAAAGCTTGCAGAAGAGGTAGTCGTAGGACACTCCATTGCTGTTGATGCTAGTGACCAAGTCCTCGAGCTTTTCAATGTGATCCATTGGATGTTCGTTGGAAAGACCATGGAAAAGGTGCTGTCCCACAAGAGTGTAGTATGCAAGCTTCAGCTCAAAGTCTGTCCTCTGATAAGCAGGACAACGAATCGCTGATCCATTGGCGTAAAACTGATCAGGCCTGTTGTACATCTTTTCATCTCTATCTAATCTTTCACATTCGTATTCCCTAATCATGATTAACATCACCTCTTTCACAAGATTTGGTATGTTCTTCATGATTAGTGAGTAGATCTTTTTAAGCTCATGGATGAGGTAGATTAGGTGAATTTCGTGGTACATATTGATGTCTAGGACTTAGTTCACATCTTCCCTCTCTTATTTGGTGTTCATAATGCTAGATTAGGCTAGATATAGTTAATCTAGATCTTAGGGAATTCATACACACAAGGTGTTCGATGAAATTCCCCAAAGAACCAAATAAGAGATTTTGCTTTCTTAGCCTATGAGAGTAGCTGTCTAAGGAGGGGTGAGTTAGCTGTCCAGGGGAAGTTGAATCAAGCCATTCGGACTAGTGTTTCGAAAGTTACCACGGTTTGACTGGAGACGTATCCACCTGGTCGAGAAACTAGTGCCTTGTACCGGCCAACCACACCGCAGGCCTTCCATCCGGTCCAATCCATGCGGTCTCAGCACAGGAATCTCAACTGGCCCGAAGACATCATCTCAATCGTCCCGAAGCCACGCGGTCCAAGGCATCAACCATCCTTCGTCAACTGAACCGACCAACATCCACCCGGTCCGATTCCTGCCGGTCCAAAAACTTTCGATCAAAAATCCAAATTTTGGCCGGGTCAATACCCGGTTTGTCCCGGGTTGACCCAATCCGACCCAGCTCAAGAAACACCTTTTAAATATTTTAAAAACCCATTTTTTAGATTTATCTCCCTTTTTATGCTTTGGCACCTTTTTCTCTCTTTTTTCTCTCTAGAACAAGACCTTGTCTTTTTAGGGTTCTTGGGATTTTTCCCTTGGATTCTTTTGATTTATGCAAGTTTAAGGTTACATCTTTTCATCTCTATCTAATCTTTCACATTCGTATTCCCTAATCATGATTAACATCACCTCTTTCACAAGATTTGATGTGTTCTTCATGATTAGTGAGTAGATCTTTTTAAGCTCATGGATGAGGTAGATTAGGTGAATTTCGTGGTAGATCTTGATGTCTATGACTTAGTTCACATCTTCCCTCTCTTATTTGGTGTTCATAATGCTAGATTAGGCTAGATATAGTTAATCTAGATCTTAGGGAATTCATGCACACAAGGTGTTCGATGAAATTCCCCAAATAACCAAATAAGGAATTTTGCTTTCTTAGCCTATGAGAGTAGTTGTCTAAGGAGTATTGATGAGGGCATTGCGATGTATAGCCCCTAAAACGCTCCCATGCTTCATTGATGCTCTCATTTGCACGTTGAGTGAAGCTTGAGATCTCATTCCTTAGCTTAGCCGTTTTAGAGGGAGAGAAGAACTTGGCAAGGAATGATGTCTTGCATTGGTCCCATGAAGTGATGGAACCGTGGGGAAGGTTCTTTTCCCATTGCCTTGCCTTGTCTCCAAGAGAGAATGGGAACAACCTTAGCTTAAAGCTATCCTCCGAGACTACATTCATCTTTGTCAAGCCACAAATCCGGTCAAAGTGATCTAAGTGATCAAGTGGATCCTCCACCGCCAAGCCATGAAATTTGTTGCTTTGTACCATGTTGATGAAGCTAGCTTTGACCTCAAAGTCATTGGTCTCAACTGGTGGTGCTCGAATGCCTTGGCGGTTGACATGAGCATTGGCCGCATCACCCGCTCCAACTATGTTAGGACCATTACGGGCGGGTGGGTGGTGGTTTCCATTACCACCATTTGCTCCTTGATGTGGAGCATAAGCAACGTGGTCATTACCACCATCCGGGTTCACTTGCACGTTTTCCATACCAAGTTTAAGTTATATATTTGTTTCTTCATTTTTGCTTTAATGTCTTCACTCTTCTCTTGCTTCCTTTTAGTCTCACTCACGTCCTTCATTGTGGTGGGAGGAGGAGATTCCAAGTTAGCTCTATCAATTTCCAAAGCTTCCTCACCATTACCATAACCCAAATTTTTTCTCTCAAGAGACTTCTCTTCCTCTTTGTGAGATATTGGACTTCAGTCAACATACGACTTGGGGCAGCAGTTGGGCTTAGTACAAGCCTTAGTGTCAAGTTGGACCCAAGTAAGTTTATAGGGTTTCTTTGTTATAAATACAAGTGTTTAACAATAGGAATACCTAATCCAGACTTCAGGGATTCCGAACGCCTTAGAGGCGACTCGTAGAGCTAGAGAGAGAATATGGGTTTTCTCTGGGGAATCTAGTTTTGTTCTTTGTTCTTTCTTGTTTGTTGGGTGTGAGAGAGATTTATATTGTGAACCACATCTGAGGTGTTTTCCGATTGATTCTTCATAATGGATGTTGTGGATTCAGGATCCACCCCAGACGTAGCGGTTAGAGGCCGTGAACTGGGTGAACAATTCTCGTATTCGTTAATTTGTGTATCGAAGATAGATTGGGACAAAGAGGATTAAAGTTTAAATCCTAACAAGTGGTATCAGAGCGTCAGGCTCTTCGATTCACAGTTATGACGGGAACATCGAGATCTCACGGAAGGAAGAAAGGTTGATGTGGTGGGTGTTGGGCACGTGGGAAATCTGATTGGGGGACAATCAGAAAGAGATCGAGTTAGGGTTCGCGGGGTCCATAATTTCTCGAGAAGGGACGACGACGGCGACAGAGGTATCACCGGAAGAGCGGTGATGATGACAGGAGGAAATCGTCGGAGGAGCGGTGATGATGACAGGAGGAAATCGTGTATGGTCATCTTCGCCGTCAAGGAAGAAACGAAACGGTGCAAAGGTCTCGGAGTTCCATAAGCAGATTGAGGTCCGATTTGTTTGAGAGGAGATTCACGGTGCATAGGCTCGTTGGCGAATGGTGATATATCATGGTTTTTACCCTATTTAAGCCATGATACAAGTCATTTTTATAGAGTCTTTATAGTATTTTGGAGTCTTTTAGAGTCTTTTACATGTTATAGCATGTTGGGAGCATTATTGGAGATATTGAAGCTTTCTGGAGCATTTGGAGCAAAGCAGAAGTTCGTGTTGCTGAGAACCCGATATGAAGCCTTGGTATCGATCGATACTGGCTAGTATCGATCGATACCCATCGCAGCAAGACACGACCCGCGAGTTTTCCAAGAATTGAAGAATTGCAAAAGGGCCCAGAAGTCTTTAATAATTACAAGAAACCCCAATTCGTGTTTTAGGTTATTTATAGGGATTTTACAGCCACTTTTATGGCTATGCTTTATTTTTGTATGTTTGATTTTACTTTGGTTTGAGAGAGACAAGTCTGAATCTCCCTTCGTCAAAGATCAGATCTCAAAACCACTTGTTACTCTTTCTATTTTATTGATGATTTATTCAGTTATGTTGATTGTTTCATTCTCCATGTCAGAGTAGATCCACTTTAGGTTTAGGGTTTTCTCATAAAGGTTTTCTTTGAATGCTAGGTTGATTATCTGTTTAGGATCCACCATCTGAATTAGTTCTTCACCATAGGTTGTTCTCAAAGCTAATTCTAGGTTGACGAATCTGGAACTTAGATCTTAGGGTAATTGATTAGGCACGACAGTGCGATTAATTACCTGATAGAACCTAGGGTGAGCAAATTGATTATTCGCAAAGAGATTTGGTTTAATTGATTTGTGAACATATCAAGCCTAATATTAAAGCTGATTTAGACTTTAGGATTCGCAAAGAGATTTGGAATTCCTAGGATTTAGATTTAGATAATTCTCGCAACGACAGTTGGTTAGTTATACTTTAGTGATTTGAGTTCAAGAACCGCGCTAAATCTGAATCCTGTTAGTTATTTAGTCTGCATTCATTGATTTCCTGAGAAATACCTTGGGCCTATATCCTCTCCATCGAACTTACAACTCGTTTATTATTTATTGCTTTTATTTCATCTGGATTGCTTAGCTTGATTCGATACTATTAAATCTATTGTGTGATTTCTCTGAGTCTTTGTGGTTCGACCCCTACACTTACTACAATTACTGCTTTAGTATCTTAGGGTATTAATTTGAGCATATCAAATTTGGCGTCGTTGCCGGGGACTCAATTTCGCCTTTAGATTTTAGCTGTCGAGTTTCGACTAAGGCCGTCGGTATCGATCGATACTCACTAGTATCGGTCGATACTCCGGCGATTTCTTTGTTGATATCAATCGATACCCTCCAGTGTCGATCGATACTCAACGTATTTTGTTGGTTACTTACGTGCCTTGTCTAGTGTTTTGTTTGCATGTGTATGCCTGTTCGTGAAACCAAAAGCAACAAGAGCACTCAACTAGTTGAACTGTCATTGGAACAGCTTGTACTTGTGGAACGCACAAACAGAAAGACAAAGCAAACATCAGAGATGAATAACCCAGTGGTTTTAAGAGCTGATGAAGCTGGAGTTCTGAGAGACCAAGAGGGTCACGTGTGCAATGAAGGAGGGGAGCGACTTGATGAAGCTGGAAACGTCGTTGTCCCTCCTGCTGCTGTTATTGAGATTGTCGCGCCAGCTGGGTGCGCCAACGTTGGGAATGCTGCAGGTGATCGAGGTAGGACACTTGGCGAGCACAACAAACCTGATCAGTTCTATGCCAATCGATCTGCGATTCGCATCCAACTTTTCAGAGGAACGACTTCGAGCTGAAGCCTACGTACTACGCTCTCGTGAGTCAGAGTCCTTTCCATGGTTCACCTAATGAGCATCACATGGATCATATCGAGAGGTTCGAAGATTTGGTCACTGGGATGAAGTACAATGGAGTGCCCAACGAGTTCCTATTCTGCAAACTCTTCCCATACTCTCTTAGTGGAGATGCTGCTTATTGGCTGAAGCAGTGGGCTCCTGGTTCGTTAACTACATGGAATGAGACGAAGAATGCATTCTTGTGCAATTTCTACGATGATGCGAGATCCGAAGAGCTCAGGAACAAAATCTACCAATTTTCTCAAGGTCCAACAGAGACACTCAAAGCAGCTTGGATTCGTTTCAAGTCATATCAGAGGGATTGTCCGCACCATGGGTTCAATCAGGTTCAGCTGCTGGGTACTTTCTACAGAGGGATCGATGTACGAAATGGCTTTGGATATTGCGAGTAATGGGAACTTCAACACCAGGTATCCAGATGATGCAGTTGTGCTAATTGAGAACTTGGCGTCTAGCAATAGCACCAAGAATGCTGATTTCGAGAGGAAGAAGCAAGCTGCAGGAATTGATGGGTCTCAAATTGCTGAAGTTCAAGCAAAGCTGGATATTTTTCTTGGGAAGTCGAAGAAGACTGTGCACTTTGCTCACGGAGTCGATAATATCGGTGGAGCTGAAGTAGAGGATTGTAACTATGTTGGTGGTTCTGGATTTCAGGGTCAGCAATTTGGGTACAACAACAACCGAAACTTCAACAACAACAATCGCAATTACGGGAACTCTTCGTACCAGCCCATCCCTCCTAAGTCCACAGAGAATAAGATGGAATCCATGCTTGAACAGATTCTTCAGGGACAGCAAAAACTGCAAGTGGATTTCAATGGGAAGATTGACCATCTCTATATTGATCTGAATGGAAAGATTGACCATCTGAATGGGAAAATCGAGGCTCTCAATACCAATCACAGGATGCTGAAAACACAAGTAGCTCAGACTGCTGCAGATGCCAAGGGAAAATCGGTTCATTCACACAATGCACACATCAATGCAATCAGCTCAAGTGCAGAAAATTTCGATGAGGATCCTGAAATCCCACAAGCATCGATCGATACCAGTCTGTATCGATCGATACCAGCCCAGACACTTGTTCGAATGGATCTAAAATCCCGTGTATCGATCGATACCCCATTGGTGTCGGTCGATACTGAGGCGATTTCTGAGGAGACACCTGAGATTTCGACTGTGGTGCCTAAGGTAGTTGCAGAACGGGAGTATATACCCAAGATACCTTATCCTATGCCTCATATTATGACAAGGAAGGAATGTGAGGACGCTAGATGCAAGGCTTTGCTGGATAAGCAGAATGTGGAGCTTTCTTTTGATGATGATGTATCTGCCAGGGACGATTCAACATCGAGAGTATCGATCGATACCCTACCTGGTGTCGATCGATACCCCTCGCAGAACGAGCCAGAAACTGTGAAAACACCTGAGTTGATTGCAGAAAGAGTTCGCAAGCCCAAGAAGCTGAATCCTATTCCTAAACACCTCAGAGATCCCATCTCTCCAAAGCAGCTGCGTGGCTTTGAGAAGATGGTAAGAAAGATTTCCCTTGAATCGTCTTTTGAAGAAGCTTTAGAACACCGTCCTCTGCTAAGTCACTTCAAAGATTGCAGAGAAACTGAGGAAGAGATTAAGGCACTCTTCATTAAGGCCAGAGGTACACCTCCACTGAGACAGTTGACTAAGAGGGAAGACCCAGGGATCTTCTCAGTTCCATGTTCTATCTCTAGAGTTGAATTCAAAGAGTCTCTCGTTGACTCAGGAGCCTGCGTCAATGTCATATCCAGGGCAATTGCAGAGAGATTGGGAGCTGATATTCAACCTCCAAACACATCTATCACGTTCGCGAACGATTCCACCTCTCTTCCATATGGGGCAATCGCTGATTTGATGATCACAATAGGAGATTGCCTGGTTCCTACTGATTTTCAGGTTGTAGAGATTAATGCAATATCTCGTACGCAGTTGATTCTCGGAAGACCGTTCATGGCTACGGTTGGTGCCATTATGGACACACCCAGCAAGCACATCTCATTCTCATACATTGACAATGAGGTGTACTACAAAGCCATCCCTATAGGAACTCCCACACGTATCTCTTGCATCGATGCTGTAATAGGAGCGACGTTGATATCAGATCCTTTGGAAGAACCTCCTGACGTACCAACTATCACAGAAGTTTCAGGTGAATCGCCCAGCATTCCCAAGGAAGTTGTCAAGAAGGTTAAGGCAACAAAGAAGAAGAAGGCCAAGAGCAAAAAGGTCGAGAATCCCCATGTCATTTTGATACCTCAGAAGTACGATGGAGATTCGATTGAGTACAAGGTGAAGTGCAAAGGAGCCTCCAAACCATTCTCTAAGGCTAGAATTCTTCTTACTTCGGAGCTGAAAGAGAAAGGAAAGGAGTTCGTGGAAGGCATGTTGAGCAAAACTCTGAAGCTAGCAATGTCGAGTTGTGGAGCCTGTTTTGGTGCAAGCTCTCACTCTTATCCAGCCTGAAGGGCGTTACAGTCAAGCTACTGACGTTAAACGAGCGCTTGGTGGGAGGCAACCCACTGGTGAGTCTATATATATAAGTATTTTCTTTTTATTTTTTGTTTTGTGTCAGGATTAACAAGGAGCAAACTCGAAATCGTCTGAGTGTCGATCGATACCCTTCAGTATCGATCGATACCCTACGCGATTGAGAAAGGTTCATGTCGATTTAAGCTTGGTATCGATCGATACCAGGCTATGTGTCGATCGATACTCGATGTTCCAGCAAGGTAACTTCTTGTTTTTCCCAATTTTATTATGCTCTTTTGTTTTCTTTCACTGACTCTAGGCTAAATAACACTGGGGACAGTGTTGTTCAAGTCTGGGGGAGGTGTCTGCTGACATTGTGTTTGTTTTTCTTAGAGTCAGTTGTTTTATCGAGTCATTCGTTGTTTTATTGAGTCAAAACTTGTTGGAGATGATGATCATGTGCTTGAATTGTTGTTTTGATTTTGTTTTTGAGTGCACAATGTTACAGGATCGGTTCTAGATCGACTAATGAAAAATCCAAAGACTGACCAGTTGACTAGAAAACATCCATGTCTCCAGCAGAGTTCTTCTGAAGTCTGAGCCAAATTTTTGCACTTCATCAATGTGGTTAGTGTTTTTAGAGCTTGATTCATCATTCATATCTGATAAAGGAACTCATGTGTTTAGAGTAATGGTATTTCTCTCCCTGTTACAAGTTGATAAGATGCATTAAAAGATGAAATGATTTTCTTCTGAGTAGAGGGCTAGGAAAGTTTCTAAGGATCACATTATTCTACTTCAGAGGAGATGATCACACAAAGGTGAAAGCGAGGTTAGGAAAATTTCCTGTGATACCATTATTCGCCTACACCTTTGATTACTTTTGAGGGAAGAACCGGGGATTCGGTGGCTAACACCATCAATACTCGCGTCTCAAACCTTAATATGTAAATGCAAGGAACATAATAAGAAATAAGTCTGGGGGAGAGAAATAAAACCAAAAAGTGTGGAAAAGGGTGGTTCCTTGTCTTGATATCTTATATGCTCAATTTAATACCCTAAGATACTAAAGCAGTTGTTGTAGTAAGTGTAGGGGTCGAACCACAAAGACTCACAGAGATCACATAATAGATTATGAAGTGTCAAATTACGCTAAGCCAAACAGATGTAATTAAAAACAATGCAGAAATTAAAAGGGTTGTAAATCAATTGGAAGAATATAGGCCCAGGGTTTTTCTCAGGAAATCAATGAATGCAGATAAACTAACTAACATGATTCAGATTTAGCACGGTTCTTGAACTCAAATCACTAAAAATATAATTAACCAACTCTCGTTGCGAAAACTATCTAAATCTAAATCCTAGGAATTCCAAATCTCTTTGCGAATCCTAAAGTCTAAATCAGCTTTAATATCAGGTTTGATATGTTCACAAATCAATTAAACCAAATCTCTTTGCGAATAATCAATTTGCTCACCTAGGTTCTATCAGGTAATTAATCGCACTCTCGTGCCTAATCAATTATCCTAAGATCTATATTCTAGGAAGCTAATCTAGAACAAGCTTTGAACACAACCTAAGCGAAGAACTAATTCAGATGGTGAATCCCAAACAGATAATTAACTTAGCATTCAAAGAAATCATTTATGAGAAAAACCCTAAACCTAAGGTGGATCTACTCAGACATGGAGATTGAAGACAACATGTTTGAATAAATCATCAATAGAATAAGAATAACAAAAGGTTTTAAGATCTGATCTCGGACGAAGGGAGATTCAGACTTGTCTCAAACCCAGAGTATATAAAAATAAAGCTTAGCCTAAACAGGTGGCTGTAAAATCCTATTTATAACCTAAAACACGATCTGGGCCATCTTGTAAATATCAAAGTCTTCTGGGCCAATTCTGCAATTCTTCAACTCTTCAATAATTCGCGATCCTTCTATTTCCTCGACTGGTATCGATCGATACTAGGCAGTATCGATCGATACTCAGGTGATTTTGACGGGTATGCTACACGGATCTTCTGCTTCGCTCCAGAATGTTCCAGAAAGCTCCAATATCTCCAATTAAGCTCCAAACGTGCTAAGACCTGTAAAAGACTCTAAAAAGACTCCAAAACACTAGAAAGACTCTATAAAATGACTTATATCATGGCCTAAACAAGGTAAAAACCATGATATATCAACTCCCCCAGACTTAGCCTTTTGCTTGCCCTCAAGCAAATAGAAGACTAAACCAGAAAAAGAGGTTTGAAAACGTAGAGACTCACCTGTTCCTGAACCATCGAAATGACCTTCTTTCCAAGTACCCAAATGTCACCTAACCAGCTTTCAATCTAACCACCATGTACTTCTCCGTAGACATTCGCAGGTTTTCCAGACTCCATACATTATCCCACAGCATTGTTCAAGTAAAACCTTCATCGCTAGTTTCATCTCTGCAGTTAATATTCAAGAACCTTCTAGACTCTTTACCAGACAATATCAAGACAAAAGAACCACCTTTTTCACACTTTTTGTATCAATTTTCTCCCCCAGACTTATTACTTATTATGTTTTTTTATTTTCAGCCTAGCATATACACATCAAGGTATGAGACGCGAGTATTGATGGTGTTTGCCACCAAATCCCCGGTTCTTCCCTATCTATGTATCAAAGGATGTAGGCGAATAATGGCATCATAGGAAAATCCTAGCCTCGCTTCCAAACCTTTGTGTGATCATCCCCTCTTAAGTAGAATAATGGGATCGCTGGAAATTTTCCTAACCCTCTACTCAGAAGAAAATCATTTCAATCTTTTATGCTCTTAATCTATCAACTTATTTCAGGGGAGAGAGATACTATTACACTAAACACATGGGTTCCTTTATCAGATATGAATGATGAATCAAGCTCTATGAACACTAACCACATTGATGAAGTGCAAAAATTTGGCTCAGGCTTCAGAAGAACTCTGCTGGAGACATGGATGTTTTCTAGTCAACTGGTCAGTCTTTGGATTTTTCATTACTCGATCTAGAACTGATCCTGTAACACTGTGCACTCAAAAACAAAATCAAATCAATAGGTTCAAGCACAGAATCATAATCTCCAACAATTTTTGACTCAATAAAACAATTTTGACTCGATAAAACGACTGACTCTAAGAAAAACAAAAACTTTGTCAGCAGACACCTCCCCCAGACTTGAACAACACTGTCCCCAGTGTTATCTAGCCTAGAGTCAGTGAAATAAACAAAATAAGAGGATAAACGAAGAGAAACAAGAAGTTACCTTGCTGGAACGTCAAGTATCGATCGACACACAGCCTGGGTATCGATCGATACCAGGCTTAAATTGACTTGACGAACCTTTCATTCGCGATTGGTGTCGATTTCGGATTTTGCTCCTTCTTTATCCTGACACAAACTCAAAACAAACGAAAATCAAAAAGAAAAACGAATCAAAAACAGACTCACCAGTGGGTTGCCTCCCACCAAGCGCTCGTTTAACGTCAATAGCTTGACTGTAACGCCCTTCAGGCTGGATAAGAGTGAGAGCTTGCACCAAAACAGGCTCCACAACTTGACATTGCTATCTTCAGCGTTCTCCTCAGCATGCTGTCCATGAATTCCTGTCCTTTCTCTTTCAGCTCAGAAGTAAGAAGGACTCTAGCCTTAGAGAATGGCTTCAAGGCTCCTTTGCATTTGACCTTGTACTCAATCGAATCTCCAGCACACTTCTGAGGTATCAAAGTGATATGGGGATTTTCGACCTTTTTGCTCTTGGCCTTCTTCTTCTTTGTTGCCTTAGCCTTCTTGACAACTTCCTTGGGAACGCTGGACGGTTCAGCTGGAACGTCTGTGGCAGCAGGCTCATCAGCAGGTTCTTCCAAAAGATCAACTGCCAGCGACATTTCTGTAGCTACCTCAATGCTAGACACATGTGTGGGAGCACTCCTAGGGGGAATGACACCATAATAGACCCCTCTGTCAATGTAAGAGAAAGAGATTCTCTTATTAGGTGTGTCTATGATCGCGCCTGCAGTAGCCATGAACGGTCGTCCCAAAAGGATAGGCATACGAGATATAGCACCCATCTCCACAACTTGAAAATTAGTAGGAACCAGACAGTCTCCTACTTTGACAAGCAAACCATGGATAGTACCGTGTGGAATCGAGGTGGAGTCGTTCGCGAATGTGATGGATATCTCTGGTGATCGAATATCAGCCCCTAACCGCTCTGCAATTGCCCTTGAGATGACATTGACACTAGCTCCTGAATCAACAAGAGATTCTTTGAACTCGACTCCTGAGATGGAGCATGGAACCGCAAATTTCCCTGGATCTTCTCTTTGGGTCAGCTGTCTCAGTGGAGGTGGACCTCTAGCCTTAATGAAGAGTGCCTTAATCTCTTCCTCAGTTTCTCTGCAATCCTTGAAGTGACTTAGCAGAGGACGGCACTCTAGGGCTTCTTCAAAGGTTGAATCAGGGGAAATCCTTCTTACCATCTTCTCAAAGCCACGCAGCTGCTTTGGAGAGATGGGATCTCTGAGGTGTTTAGGTACAAGATTCTCCTTCTTGGGCTTGCGAGCTCTTTTCTCAGCTCGTTCCTTAGCTATCGCTGCCTGACACTTCGTTTCATAGTCTTCCCAAAATTGGGCGATATTGAACCGTGCTGCTGCTACTTGAGGCTCCTTGGTCGAAATCTCATGTGCCTCCTCAGAAATCGCCTCGGTATCGACCGATACCAATGGGGTATCGATCGATACACGGGTTTCTGGATCCATTCGAGCAGACGTCTGGGCTGGTATCGATCGATAATGGGGAGTATCGATCGATGCTTGTGCGATTTCAGGGACTTCATCGAAATTTTCTGCACATGAGCTGATGGCATTGACGTGTGCATTGTGTGAATGAACCGCCTTTTCCTTGGAATTTGCTGCAGTCTGAGCTACTTGCGTCTCCAGCATCCTGTGGCTTGTCTTTAGAGCCTCGATCCTTCCACTCAAATCGGTGTACAAATCATCCATCTTACCATTGAA
>PKML01057021.1:0-21914 GCA_002933935.1 Eutrema yunnanense | reverse complement strand
CAGGTTTGATATGTTCACAAATCAATTAAACCAAATCTCTTTGCGAATAATCAATTTGCTCACCTAGGTTCTATCAGGTAATTAATCGCACTCTCGTGCCTAATCAATTATCCTAAGATCTATATTCTAGGAAGCTAATCTAGAACAAGCTTTGAACACAACCTAAGCGAAGAACTAATTCAGATGGTGAATCCCAAACAGATAATTAACTTAGCATTCAAAGAAATCCTTTATGAGAAAAACCCTAAACCTAAGGTGGATCTACTCAGACATGGAGATTGAAGACAACATGTTTGAATAAATCATCAATAGAATAAGAATAACAAAAGGTTTTAAGATCTGATCTCGGACGAAGGGAGATTCAGACTTGTCTCAAACCCAGAGTATATAAAAATAAAGCTTAGCCTAAACAGGTGGCTGTAAAATCCTATTTATAACCTAAAACACGATCTGGGCCATCTTGTAAATATCAAAGTCTTCTGGGCCAATTCTGCAATTCTTCAACTCTTCAATAATTCGCGATCCTTCTATTTCCTCGACGGGTATCGATCGATACTAGGCAGTATCGATCGATACTCAGGTGATTTTGACGGGTATGCTACACGGATCTTCTGCTTCGCTCCAGAATGTTCCAGAAAGCTCCAATATCTCCAATTAAGCTCCAAACGTGCTAAGACCTGTAAAAGACTCTAAAAAGACTCCAAAACACTAGAAAGACTCTATAAAAGGACTTATATCATGGTCTAAACAGGGTAAAAACCATGATATATCAATATCGTATGGTAAAGAATCTAGAAGGTTCTTGAACATTAGCTGCAGCGATGAATCTGGCGATGAGGGCTTTATTTGAACAATGCTGTGGGATAATGTGTGGAGTCTGGAAAAGCTGCGAATGTCTACGGAGAAGTACATGGTGGTTAGATCAAAAGCTGGTTAGGTGATACTTGGATACTTGGGAAGAAGGTCATTGCGATGGTTCATGAACAGGTGAGTCTCTATGTTTTCAAACCTCTTTCTCTGGTTTAGTTTTCTGTTTTGCTTGAGGGCAAGCAAAGGCTAAGTCTGGGGGAGTTGATATATCATGGTTTTTACCCTATTTAAGCCATGATATAAGTCCTTTTTATAGAGTATTTATAGTATTTTGGAGTCTTTTAGAGTCTTTTACAGGTTATAGCACGTTGGGAGCATTATTGGAGATATTGGAGCTTTTTGGAGCATTTGGAGCAAAGCAGAAGTTCGTGTTGCTGAGAACCCGATATGAAGCCTTGGTATCGATAGATACTGGCTAGTATCGATCGATACCCATCGCAGCAAGACACGACCCGCGAGTTTTCCAAGACTTGAAGAATTGCAAAAGTGCCCATAAGTATTTAATAATTACAAGAAACCCCAATTCGTGTTTTAGGTTATTTATAGGGATTTTACATCCACTTTTATGGCTATGCTTTATTTTTGTATGTTTGATTTTACTTTGGTTTGAGAGAGACAAGTCTGAATCTCCCTTCGTCAAAGATCAGATCTCAAAACCACTTGTTACTCTTTCTATTTTATTGATGATTTATTCAGTTATGTTGATTGTGTCATTCTCCATGTCTGAGTAGATCCACTTTAGGTTTAGGGTTTTCTCATAAAGGTTTTCTTTGAATGCTAGGTTGATTATCTGTTTTGGATCCACCATCTGAATTAGTTCTTCACCATAGGTTGTTCTCAAAGCTAATTCTAGGTTGACGAATCTGGAACTTAGATCTTAGGATAATTGATTAGGCACGACAGTGCGATTAATTACCTGATAGAACCTAGGGTGAGCAAATTGATTATTCGCAAAGAGATTTGGTTTAATTGATTTGTGAACATATCAAGCCTGATATTAAAGCTGATTTAGACTTTAGGATTCGTAAAGAGATTTGGAATTCCTAAGATTTAGATTTAGATAATTCTCGCAACGACAGTTGGTTAATTATACTTTAGTGATTTGAGTTCAAGAACCGCGCTAAATCTGAATCATGTTAGTTAGTTAGTCTGCATTCATTGATTTCTTGAGAAATACCTTGGGCCTATATCCTCTCCATCGAACTTACAACTCGTTTATTATTTATTGCTTTTATTTCATCTGGATTGCTTAGCTTGATTCGATACTATTAAATCTATTGTGTGATTTCTCTGAGTCTTTGTGGTTCGACCCCTACACTTGCTACAACTACTGCTTTAGTATCTTAGGGTATTAATTTGAGCATATCAAAGGGGCAGTTTGTGATTCTAAGAGACCACGGAGGAATCACCAGAAATTGCAGAGCGGTGGTGGTTCGACCCATCTAAGGAGAGTTCGGTGTGAGCTCTCTTAGCCACTGTAGAGAGTCGGTGGCATCGCCGGGAAACGCCAAGATGGTTTGGCCGGAGTTGAAATCGTCGATCAAATATCATCGGAGTTGAAATCTGCGTTGAATGGTCGGAGTTTATCGTCGTCGGGATAGAACGAGAGAGAAGAAGGGGATTGGGCCCAAGGTGGATTTGTGAAAGAAAAGAAAATTGTGGCAATTGGGCTTACTTATGGGCCTGGTATTTTTTAATATCAGTTGGGCCATGGCCTTTAGTTTTTTCTTTTCTTCTCAATGGGCCAGCGAATGGAGCTAAATTTTTGTTTGAGAAGATTTAGTTGGGCCAGAATTGAAAATCTTAGCCCACTTAGTAAATCTGTTTCAAGTCTTCAAATAAGAAACGGAGAGCTCACAAGAGCAGATTTTAAGAAAAAGAAGATGGCGGTGGTTACTAGTTGAACCCGCTGAAGCAACAGAGAGATTGGTTTAAGGTGGAGTAATTTCTGGTAGCAGATGGATTATTGGTTCATATCAAGATCAGGGAATCATAATTGCATCGTCAATCTCAAGGGTCAAACCGTGGAATCACAAGGTACAATTTGTGATGTTTTTATTAGTTGTTTCTGGTTGCTCCGGGTCTGCAAAATTTAGGGAATTGAAGTCTTGGGAGAACACAAGAGATGGTGTTCAGAGTTCAAAAATTTGCAATTGGAAGAAAATTCATGGGACTGAGGGACGCCTTAGAAGTTTGAATTGTGTCTGTGTGTTATTGGCTAATTGAAGAGTAAGAAAAGATTTCTGGATTCAGTTCAAGGAGAGTTGCAGATGAGTATGGAACAAGATCAAGGAATCTGTTGGGGTCAAAGACAGATTGGTATGGTTAAGGTTTGAAGAGTTTTGGTTTGCAGGGTTAGTCTCAAGTACTGGTGGATAGAGGTCCAGGAGCAGATTGATATGTCTACAGGTTCAAACATAATCAGGTTGCAACCGGGGTTAGAAGGAAAGCTTTAGAGCTCTGTTGCTTGATGATGGTAAAGACATCTGGATATCAGTTGCTGGTTTTAGCAATTGAAGAGGGATCCAAGAAAGGATCAAAATGCAGATGGCAAAAGCTTCATTGGGAAAGGAGAACAAGCAGAGTTCCGGTATACCTGTTTGCATCTTAGAGAAGTCTGGTGGATGAATCTTTTGAAGGGTTGACTTGCAGGGAGCTCAAGTGAAGATTCATGTTGATTTCTAAGGGAAAAGATGCTAGTGTCAAGATAGGTGGATTTGCATACTGATATGTTCAAATTAATACCCTAACAGTACTAAAGCAGTAGTTGTAATATAGCTAGGGGTCGAACCACAAAGATTCACAGAGATGCACAATAGATTGTATAGTATCGAATTAAGCTAAGCCAAACAGATGTAATTGAAAGCAGTGCAGAACTTAAAAGAGTTGTAATTCAATTGGGAAAATATAGGCTCATGATTTTTCTCAGAAAATCAATGAATGCAGATAAACTAACTAGCAGGATTCAGATTTAGCGCAGTTCTTGAACTCGAATCACTGAGGTATAATTAACCAACTGTCGTTGCGAGAATTATCTAAATCTAAATCCTAGGAATTCCAAATCTCTTTGCGAATCCTAAAGTCTAAATCAGCTTTAATATCAGGTTTGATATGTTCACAAATCAATTAAACCAAATCTCTTTGCGAATAATCAATTTGCTCACCTACGTTCTATCAGGTAATTAATCGCACTGTCGTGCCTAATCAATTATCCTAAGATCTAAGTTCCAGATTCGTCAACCTAGAATTAGCTTTGAACACAACCTAAGTGAAGAACTAATTCAGATGGTGAATCCTATAAACTAATCAACCTATCATTCAGAGAAAACCCTTATGAGAACCATGAACCTAAGGTGGATTTACTCAGACATGGAGAATGAAACAATCAACATGTTTGAATAAATCATCAATAAAATAGTAACAAGAGGTTTTGAGATCTGATCTCGGACGAAGGGAGATTCAGACTTGTCTCTCTAAAACCAAAGTAAAATCAAACAGAGAAATAAAGCATAGCCAACAACTGGCTGTAAAAATCCTATAAATAACCTAAATCACGACTTGGGGTCTTCTTGTAATTATTAAAGACTTCTAGGCACTTTTGCAATTCTTCAAGTCTTGGAAAACTCGCGGGTGGTGTCTTGCTGCGATGGGTATCGATCGATACCAGGGGGTATCGATCGATGCTTGTCGTGAAAATAGGTACTCAGCAACACGACTTCAGCTTTTGCTCCAAACTGCTCCAGAAAGCTCCAATAATTCCAATAATGCTCCAAACGTGCTATAACCTGTAAAAGACTCTTAAGGACTACAAAATAGCATAAAGACTCTATAAAAAGGACTTATATCATGGCTTAAATAGAGTAAAAACCATGATATATCAACTCCCCCAGACTTAGCCTTTGCTTGCCCTCAAGCAAATAGAAGACTAAACCAGAGAAAGAGGTTTGAAAACGCGGAGACTCACCTGTTCATGAACCATCGAAATGACCCTCTTTCCAAGTACCCAAATGTCACCTAATCAGTTTTTGATCTAACCACCATGTACTTCTCCGTAGACATTCGCAGCTTTCCTAGACTCCACACATTATCCCACAGCATTGTTCAAGTAAAACCCTCATCACCAGTTTCATCGCTGCAGCCAATGTTCAAGAACCTTCTAGACTCTTTACCAGACAATATCATGACAAGGAACCACCCTTTTTCACACTTTTTGTATCAATTTCTCTCCCCCAGACTTATTTCTTATTATGTTCTCTCTTTATTTTTTTTCAGCTTTGCATATACACATCAAGGTATGAGACGCGAGTATTGATGGTGTTTGCCACAAAATCCCCGGTTCTTCCCTCTCTATGTATCAAAAGATGTAGGCGAATAATGGCATCATAGGAAAATCCTAGCCTCGCTTCCAATCATTTGTGTGATCATTCCCTCTTAAGTAAAATAATGGGATCGCTGGAAATTTTCCTAACCCTCTACTTAGAAGAAAATCATTTCAATCTTTTATGCTCTTATTTATCAACTTATAATAGGGGAAAGAGATACCATAACTCTAAACACATGGGTTCCTTTATCAGATATGAATGATAAATCAAGCTCTAAAAACACTAACCATATCGATGAAGTGCAAAAGTTGGCTCAGGTTTCAGAAGAACTGTGCTGGAGACATGGATGTTTTCTAGTCAACTAATCAGTCTTTGGATTTTTCATTAGTCGATCTAGAACTGATCCTGTAACACTGTGCACTCAAAAACAAAATCAAATCAATAGTTTCAAGCACATGATCATTATCTCCAACAAGTTTTGACTCAATAAAACGACAAATTGTTTTTATTTTATGACTCTAAGAAAAACGAAAACAATGTCAGCAGACACCTCCCCCAGACTTGAACAACACTGTCCCTAGTGTTATCTAGCCTAGAGTCAGTGAAAGAAAACAAAAGAATAGAATAAAATTTGGAAAAACAAGAAGTTACCTTGCTGGAACATTGAGTATCGATCGACACACAGCCTGGTATCGATCGATACCAGACTTAAATCGACATGAACCTTTCTCAATCGCGTAGGGTATCGATCGATACTGAAGGGTATCGATCGACACTCAGGCGATTTCGAGTTTGCTCCTTATTTATCCTGACACAAACACAAAACGAACAAAAAATAAAAAGAAAAACGACTCAAAAACAGACTCACCAGTGGGTTGCCTCCCACCAAGCGCTCGTTTAACGTCATTAGCTTGACTGTAACGCCCTTCAGGCTGGATAAGAGTGCGAGATTGCATCAAAACAGGCTCCACAACTTGACATCTCTAGCGTCAGAGTTCTGCTTATCATGCTGTCCACAAACTCCTGTCGTTTCTCTTTTAGCTCCGAAGTAAGAAGAATTCTAGCCTTAGAGAATGGCTTCGATGCTCCTTTGCACTTCACCTTGTACTCAATCGAATCTCCATCACACTTCTGAGGAATCAATGTGACATAGGGATTCTCGACCTTTTTGCTCTTGGCCTTCTTCTTTGTTGCTTTGGCCTTCTTGACAACTTCCTTGGGAATGCTGGGCGGTACAGCTGAAATGTCTGCGACAGTAGGCTCATCAGGAGGCTCTTCCAGAAGATCAACTGCCAACGTCTCTCTTATGACAACAGTGAAGCATGAGACATGTGTGGGAGCACCTCCAGAGGGAATGGCATCATAGTAGATCCCTCCGTCAATGTAAGAGAAAGAGAGTCTCTTATTAGGTGTGTCTATGATCACGCCAGCAGTAGCCATAAACGGTCGTCCCAGGAGAAAAGAAAATTCAGATGCTTCGTTCATCTCCACAACCTGAAAATCAGTGGGCACCAGACAATCTCCTACCTTAACAGGCAAAGCATGGATAGTACCATATGGAGGTGAGGTGCAGGCGTTTGCAAACGTGAGAAGCATCGTAGGGGGTTTTATATCAGCCTTCAATCGTTCAGCAATTCCCCTCGATATGACATTGACGCTAGACCCTTAGTCAACGAGAGACTCATCGAACTCAACTCCAGAGATGGAGCATGGAACCGCGAATTTCCCTGGGTCTTCTCTCTGGGTTAACTGCCTCAGTGGTAGTGACTTGCGTCTTGCCTCGATAAAGAGTGCTTCAACTTCTTCCAGAGTTTCTCTGCAATCCTTGAAGTGACTGAGCAGAGGCCAGCCCTCTAGAGCTTCTTCAAAGGTGAACGAGTGGGGTATCCTTCGTACTCTCTTCTCAAAGCCGAGCAGCTGCTTTGGAGTGATGGGGTCCATGAGATGTTGAGGAATAGAATTTATCTTCCTGGGCTTGCGAACTCTTTCTGCAATCAACTCAGGTGTTTTCACAGTTTCTGGCTCGTTCTGCGAGGGGTATCAATCGATACTAGGTAAGGTATCGATCGATAATAGTGCAGTTGAATCGTCCCTGGCAGATAAATCATCATCAGAAAGAAGCTCCACATTCTGCTTATCCAGCAAATACTTGCATCTAGCATGCTCCAATTCCTTCCTTGTCAGCTTAGGAAGTATAGGATAAGGCATCTTGGGTTTATACACCCTCTCCTTGACAATCTCAGGCTTCTTCTCAACATGCTCCTCAGTATCGATCGACACAGAAGGAGCATCGATCGATACTTGTGATTTTGGATCTTCTCGTGCAAGTGTCTGGACTGGTATCGATCGATACTTGGGCGATTTCAGAATCCCAATCGTCATTTTCAACAGCATTGTCGAAAATTCCTGCATCAAAAGCCTTTTCTACCACTGCTGTGGCTCCCTTAACACATCCTATGGTGATTGCATTGACGTTCTCAGTCTTTCCTGGAAGAAAACCTTCTTGTCTCTTTACAGCTGCTGCTGTCTGAGCGACCTGAGTTTCCAACTTCCTTTGGCTAAGATTGATGGCTTCGATTTTCCCATTCAGATCCATGTACATCGAGTCAAACTTCCCATTGAAATCCACTTGCAACTTCTGCTGTCCCTGAAGAACCTGTTCAAGCATGGATTCCATCTTATTGTCTGTGGACTTTGGAGGGATGGGCTAGTATGAAGAGTTCCCGTAATTGCGATTGTTGTTGTTGAAGTTTCGGTAGTTGTTGTACCCAAATTGCTGACCCTGAAATCCAGAACCACCAACATAGTTAACATCCTCCACTTCATCCTCAGCAGCAAAGTGAACCGCTTTCTGATTCTTTCCAATCAAAATATCCAGCTTGGCTTGAACTGCAGCAATCTGCGATCCATCAATTCCTGCAGCTTGCTTATTCCTCTCGAAATCAGCATTCTTGGTGCTATTGCTAGACGCCAAGTTCTCAATCAGCACGACTGCATCATCTGGATACCTGGTGTTTAAATTCCCATTACTCGCAGCATCCATACCCATCTGGTACCTCCAATCAATCCCTATGTAGAAAATGCCCAGCAGCTGAACCTGAGAGAACCCATGGTGTGGACAATCTCTCTGATAAGACTTGAAACGAATTCAAGCAGCCTTGAATGCTTCTGTAGGACCTTGAGAAAACTGGGAAATTTTATTTCTGAGCTCTTCAGATCTCGCATCATCATAAAAATTGCACATGAATGCATTCTTGGTCTCATCCCATGTAGTTAGAGAATCAGGAGCTAACTGCTTCAGCCAATAAGCAGCATCCCCACCAAGAGAGTATGGGAAAAGTTTGCAAAATAGGAACTCGTAGGGCACTCCATTGTATTTCATACCAGTGACCAAGTCCTCGAACCTCTCGATATGATCCATAGGATGCTCATGAGGTAGGCCATGGAAAGGACTCTGACTCACGAGAGCATAGTACACAGGCTTCAGCTCGAAGTCGTTCCTCTGAAAAGTTGGGATGCGAATCGCAGATCGATTGGCATAGAACTTATCAGGTCTGTTGTGCTCGCCAAGTGTCCTAGCTCGATCACCTGCAGCATTCCCAACGTTGGCGCGCCCAGCTGGCGCGACAATCTCAATAACAGGAGCATGGACAACGACGTTTCCAGCTTCATCGAGTCGCTGCCCTCCTTCATTGCACACGTGACCCTCTTGGTCTCTCAGAATCCCAGCCTCATCGGCTCTTAAAACCACTGGGTTATTCATCCCTGATGTTTGCTTGGTCTTTATGTTTGTGCGTTCCACAAGCGCTAGCTGTTCCAGTGACAGTTCAACTAGCTGAGTGCTCTTGTTGCTTCTGGTTTCACGAACAGGCATACACCTGCAAACAAAACACTAGACAAGGCACGTAAGTAACCAAAAAAAAATACGTTGAGTATCGATCGATACTGGAGGGTATCGATCGATATCAACAAAGAAATCGCCGGAGTATCGACCGATACTAGTGAGTATCGATCGATACTGACGGACTTAGTCGAAACTCGACAGCTAAAATCTAAAGGCGAAATTGAGTCCCCGGCAACGGCGCCAAATTTGATATGCTCAAATTAATACCCTAACAGTACTAAAGCAGTAGTTGTATTATAGCTAGGGGTCGAACCACAAAGACTCACAGAGATGCACAATAGATTGTATAGTATCGAATTAAGCTAAGCCAAACATATGTAATTGAAAGCAGTGCAGAACTTAAAAGAGTTGTAATTCAATTGTGAAAATATAGGCTCAGGGTTTTTATCAGGAAATCAATGAATGCAGATAAACTAACTAGCAGGATTCAGATTTAGCGCAGTTCTTGAACTCAAATCACTGAGGTATAATTAACCAACTGTCGTTGCGAGAATTATCTAAATCTAAATCCTAGGAATTCCAAATCTCTTTGCGAATCTTAAAGTCTAAATCAGCTTTAATATCAGGTTTGATATGTTCACAAATCAATTAAACCAAATCTCTTTGCGAATAATCAATTTGCTCACCTAGGTTCTATCAGGTAATTAATCGCACTGTCGTGCCTAATCAATTATCCTAAGATCTAAGTTCCAGATTCGTCAACCTAGAATTAGCTTTGAACACAACCTAAGTGAAGAACTAATTCAGATGGTGAATCCTATAAACTAATCAACCTAGCATTCAGAGAAAACCCTTATGAGAACCCTGAACCTAAGGTGGATTTACTCAGACATGGAGAAATAAACAATCAACATGTTTGAATAAATCATCAATAAAATAGTAACAAGAGGTTTTGAGATCTGATCTCGGACGAAGGGAGATTCAGACTTGTCTCTCTAAAACCAAAGTAAAATCAAACACAGAAATAAAGCATAGCCAACAACTGGCTGTAAAAATCCTATAAATAACCTAAATCACGACTTGGGGTCTTCTTGTAATTATTAAAGACTTCTGGGCACTTTTGCAATTCTTCAAGTCTTGGAAAACTCGCGGGTCATGTCTTGCTGCGATGGGTATCGATCGATGCTTGTCGTGAAAATAGGTACTCAGCAACACGACTTCAACTTTTGCTCCAAACTGCTCCAGAAAACTCCAATAATTCCAATAATGCTCCAAACATGCTATAACCTATAAAAGATTCTAAAGGACTACAAAATAGCATAAAGACTCTATAAAAAGGACTTATATCATGGCTTAAATAGGGTAAAAACTATGATATATCACATACATGTGATGTGATGCAGGGTATGTTTACAGCAAGGAAGCGGCTTCAAGGGTTCTAGAGATGAAGTGCTAAAGGCTGTAACATGGTGTCTCGTGCATTTCACAAGGTTGTGGATGTGAGACAGGTTTACCAAACAGTTCGAGTCTGTTGGTTGGATGGTTCTGCTGATGCAGAAGGGATTTGAACAGAAGGTTGAACAAATGTATTTGTATCGAGAGTCTTCTTAGCCAGGTGGAGTTAGGAGGAGGGTTCTGCATGAAATAGCAGCGGTGCAAAGTGATGTTTAAAAAGGTGTTCAGGTTCAGTGGTGTCTTGGTAAGTCAGAGACGGTTTCAGGGAAATGAAGCATAAATGACTTAGAGGTTTTCTGCAGTTGATTCAAGAGGAATTGATTTGTCAGCAAGGTTCTGTAAAGCATGATGCATGAACATGGTTGTGTCGAAAGTCTGTTCAGCAGTATGGTTGGATGGCGTGTTCTGTTAGGAGTAACAGCGGTACAAAATGAGTTCAAGGCTGATATGTTTTGTCAGAAGGTGTTGAATCAGGGATTGTTTCAGGTTTGAAGCATTTATGATTCAGGGTTAGCTGCTTACAGTTCAAGGAGTGTTTGACTAAGCTCAGTGTACCGGAGAAGAATCAAAGAACACCAAAGTGAATCAAGTTGCAGAAGGACATGTTTACATGAAGATCAAAGTGCCAAGTCTAGAGCCAGGAGTCAAAGGTTCAAAGGGCAATTCACAAGGAGATTTCAAGCTGGGATCAAGGTGGAGATTCTAGAAGAAGCAAACAGGAAGAAAGACAAAGGAACAAAGATTTGCGGAGAAGTTGAGGGTTGTCTGAATCTGAAGGTGGAGATTGTGAGATATCGGACTTCAGTCAACATACGACTTGGGCCAGCAGTTGGGTTTAGTACAAGCCTTAGTGTCAAGTTGGGCCCAAGTAAGTTTATAGGGGTTCTTTGTTATAAATACAAGTGTTTAACAATAGAAATACCTAATCCAGACTCCAGGGATTCCGAGCGCCTTAGAGGCGGCTCGTAGAGCTAGAGAGAGAATAGGGGTTTTCTCTGGGGAATCTAGTTCTGTTCTTTGTTCTTTCTTGTTTGTTGGGTGTGAGAGAGATTTATATTGTGAACCACATCGGAGGTGTTTTCCGATTGATTCTTCATAATGGATGTTGTGGATCCAGGATCCACCCCAGACGTAGTGGTTAGAGGCCGTGAACTGGGTGAACAATTCTCGTATTCGTTAATTTGTGTATCGAAGATAGATTGAGACAAAGAGGATTAAAGTTTAAATCCTAACACTCTTCCTAGACCTTTGGGGGTGGAGCTTCTTCAACCATCTCACATCTACCCATATACCTCGCTTCTTCTTCACGAAACTCAGCATCCTTTATGGTAATTATGCCACAAAGCTTGTTGGAAGAAGTCCTCATTGGGTAATATACCTTATCATCCACATTCAAGAGAACTACCATTTGATCTTTGAAATCTATTCTAGCGCCTGTGGTAAGTAGGAATGGGCAAATTGATACAAGGTTTTTGCCGTGTGTATCAATTACTCAAAATGCCTATGTAGCATATGAGGTATCGAATCCAAGGGTTAAGTTTCAATCACTAGGAATACATAAATCTTCTTAAGTTAAGCAAACAAAGTTGGTTTTAGCTTTCTAGCAACCTAAATGATTCAAATTAAAAACAAGAACACAAGTAAACGAATGCTAAACGAGATTAGAAAGATATAAAGGCAAGCTCTTGAATGAGGTTATGGATTTTGGGTCCTTTCATGATCTCTCTAGATGTTAATACACACAAACAAGCAATTCCCTTAGCCTAGAACACCTAAACAAGCTTAAGCCATTCTCATGGTCTTAATCACTTTGCTAATCACCAAATCAAGAACAAACTCTCGTTTGTGATAAGATGATTAGCAAGCATTAAACATATGTTCCAATTGCCCTAATACACCTTAGACAACTACTCTCATAGGCTAAGCAAGCAAAATCCCTTATTTAGTTCTTGGGGCATTTCATCGAACACATTGTGTGCATGAAATGCCATATGGTCTAGATTAGCTTTCTCAAGCCTAATCTAGCATTATGAACACTAAATAAGTGAGGGAAGATGTAAACTAAGCCCTAGACATCCTAGATCTATCACGAAATTCCCCTAATCTACCTCATCCATGAGCTCTAAAATGAACTACTCACTAATCATGAAAAAATACACCAATTCTCATGAAAGAGGTGATGTTAATCATGATTAGAGAATAGGAATATGAAAGATTAAAGAAAGAAACAAAGATATAACTTAAACTTGCATAAAAGTGTATGATCCCTCTTACAAATCACAAGAACAAGGTTTTTAGCCTAAGGAAAGGGATAAGAAAAGAGATAAACAATGAAAATAGGGTTTTTGGGCTAAAATAGTAAGAGTGGGCGAACCGGGTCGACCCGGGACAAACCGGGTACCGACCCGGTTCAAAATGGGTCAAATCTGGTCTTGAGTAGCTTAATACCGAGGTCACAGCTCGGTATTGAACATCGGTATTAGACCTTGTTTTATGTGGATGGTGGTGTTGTAGAAACTTCAGTAAAACCACGATATCTCATGGAATACATGTCCGAATGGCCTCAAACAACCTCCTGTGGACATCTAACACACTGGGATACAACGTTTGTGAAGACCACCGAGGGTAATTCGGATTGGAGACCCTTTTTCCAGCCAGTTCTTTCAGGCATGTCTGGTGGCTTCGGCCAGACAGACATACGCTCAGTAAAACGGCCGTATCTAACGAACTACATATTGGAATGACCTGGAACCACCTCCTGTAGTCAGATAACGCCTTTGGCTACAACCTTCGTGAAGACCACTGAGGCTTATTCGGATTGCAGACCCCTCTTTCGGCAAGAGCTTTCAGACACCTCGGGTGAGCTCGGCTGGTTTGGGTGAGAAACAGTCCTGAGGGTCAATACCGACGTCACTCCTCGGTGCAACATGTCGGTACTAAGGGGATTTTTCCCCTGTTTCAATACCGACCTGTTTTACCGACTTGTGACGTCGGTATTGCTGCTTTGGTGAATACCGATGTCACTCCTCGGTACAACAATGTGAGAGCAGAATCTCACAACCTCAATCCTTGGCCTTTCTCAGGTCGTATGTTCTTGAGAAGTAACAAAGAATTTGCTAGGATGAGTTTGAGATAGAAAAATGTGTATATTATTATTAGCCAAGAATTCGGTCCCTCTTTACAATCACCTTCCTCCTTGATTTATACAAGTTTAAAAATACAAAACGTTTCAATCTCTTTCAAAGCGCGGAATTGAATTTGTGATCTTCGAGTAAATGCCCAGCTTGAACCGGGGGAGAACGCATTTAATGTATTTGACTTATTTGTCGTGAGCTCCTTTTCCCAACGATCTCCCCCTTTCCTACATGCTCGGCTTCTTCCCAGATCGCGACCTTGCTTTACGAGGCCAAATTGTGAATCAGGCTTAACTCCAGGCCCGCTAAATCGAGCTGAACTTTAGGTGTGGAATTTGGGCCCAACAGTTGCCCCCAGCATCTTTAATGATTCATCATCGAAGATGCGGAACTACGATCTCGGGATTTAATTGATCCTCCAGCTGGCACGATCTCGCAATCTCGGGCCTCTGATTGATCTTCTAGCTTGCTTGTAAGGCGAGTTTGTAGGGATCCTGTAGCGTTTGCGCGACTTTTGAGGGATGTGACAGGACGAGTGGGCGAGTGGGTATAAATGAACGGTTTTTGTTGTTTCAATTTCCCACGCCGCCTCAGCTCCCACTTACCGAGGTAATGATATCTTTTCACTTTTTTCCTTCTCTTTTTATTGTTATTTTTACTCCATTAATTGAACTGTCTTCTCCTTATTCTTACTTTTATCCGAGATATTTTTTCTCTATAAAAATTCAGCTCCCATCGTTTCTGGTTGAATTTCCTTCTTTTTCAAACTCGATTTTCTTTGTTTTTTCCTGCAATGGCTTCTGCTTCTCAGATGGATGCTCCTCCTCCCCTTGCTTAGCGGTTCGATTCCCATTCGAAGAGCACGATTTCGGCTGATGAGCTTGCGAATATCTCTTCCTTATGCGGACTTGATATCGGCGATCTGCTCATCCCGCCGGCTGATGGTTCCCCGGAGAATCCCCTGGAGGGTTATGCCTGTGGTTATGCCGCGTTCTTCCTGAGATGTCGCCTTACTTTTCCCATCCCAGCCACTATTTTTAACATCATTAGTGACCTCGGGCTTGCCCTTCCGCAGCTTATGCCCAGTGCGATGAGTTCCCTGGCCGCGCTCTGGGTACGCTCTAGAGAGTCTAGGGTTATTTTTGATACAGAAGTCTTTCGCCATCTCTTTAACGTCAAGGGGAATTCTCATCTTCGCGGGACCTAATACTTTCCGGCGAAGGTGAATCGATCCGTTTTTAGATTCAATGTGAGAGATGACAAATGGTGGGAGCAGTGGTTTTATTTCCGAGTTTCCAGCAGATCTGTCGAAGGCGAGTCGGTGCTTAGACACTCCTGGGCTCAGATCACCGGTCAGCACGAACTCGGATATCGACCTGAGCATTCCTTCTAGGGATTTCTTAATCGTTGCCCCCTTTTATTTTGTTCTATTGTGGTGACCCTTTTTTCCTTTGTGCAGAGTCAATTGATTCTTTGAAGACAGTAACAGCTGAGGTTCAGCGGCTCGTCGGCCTTGTCAAAGGTGAGGGTTCCGACTGGAAAGGTTTCTCCCTTGATAGGATTCAGCAAGCTCGTGAACGTCGATCTCCAGGACTGTCCGTTGTGGCTGCTTGCCAGCTTATAGGTTTGGAAGGACTTACGTTTTTCTCTTCCTTAGATTAAGAATTGCTTAGATTAAGAATTGTTTCTTTTATTTAGCTTCCCTTTATTTGATTTTGCCGCTTCTCCACCTCCATCTCCTCTGCTTCAAATTCAAGCTTCGGCTCCCGCTCCATCCATTATCCTGAGACTCGAGGCCGTTGCCAAAGATCTAGCCCGTGTTGAGGTTTATCCCCTGGCTTGTTCCCAGGTGCCAGATACTGCCCCTGCTACCTCCCATGTTGATCTTACTCGTAGCGAGAGTTCCACCGAATCCAGCAAGATGGTTCCTCCCAAGAAACCGCTGCGTCTTTCTTATAGGGAGAGGATGCGATTGCGCCCTACCCCGACGGTAGCTGGTGCTCTTGACAAGAGGGTTAAAGAGGCTCTTGGTAAGTCCATTCATGCTGAGATGGCGCATCGAGAGGAGGTTAAAAAGGATGAGCATCGTTAGCCCGAAGCTGATCTTGTTGGAGGTGATATATTGCCAATAGGTGGTGAAACCGAGATCGCCTAACACGATGCTCGAGCTACAGGTCCTCGAAGGTCCACTTCCAGGGTGTCCTCTAAGCAGCCAAGTCATTCGGCTGAGCAGCAATCCCGTTCCAAACGATCTCGTGGTGATGGTTTTGATGGTGAAGAAACATCAAGGAGGTATGCGATACCTCGTTCTCAGGGTAGCGGAGGTGCTTCTCCAAATGCCTTTAGGTTCGACTTTGACGGACCTTAGGCAATTGTGGAAAATAGCTCCCAGCTTGCAAATCTCTTTAGGCGTGTTAGGCCCTCGTCTTGCTTCTTGCCATCTCTTAGGAACATGAAGAAGCCTGAGGGCTATATTCAGTTCGCAAGTGCGATGGGCCAGGTAGTTTTTGCTGTCTTTACCCCCTTTTTTTATTGCTTTGATTTTTCCTTTGCTGAACTTTTGCTTCTTTTTCCCAGGTCGTTTCCGTTGCCAACGAGCTGATTACCTCTTTCGAGCAAGATCTCCGCTCTGCAACCCAGCCTGAGGAAGTGGAGCGGGCAGCTAGGACTATTACTGACCTTGTCGCTGAAAGGGACGAGCTGGCGAGGAGAATTGCTCGTAATGAGGAGAGGATGGCCGAGGTTGTTCTTTTGGAAGGCCATGTTAGGGACCAAGCTATTTCGGCTAAGAGATGGGAGGATTCCGCTCAGGAGGCTCAAGCTCGGATTTCTGCGTTGGAGAAATCAAACGAGGATTTGAAGGTGGATCTCCGTGTCGCCGAGGGGCGAGCTGGAGCTGCTGAGGTTGGTTTGCGTTCAGCTAGTGAAAACATAGCGGACTTGAGGGTCCAGGTTGAGAAGGTTACTGAAGACTCGAAGAAACTTGCCAAGAGGCAAAAGGAGATGGTGAGGAAGGCTGAGAAAGCTGCGAGGAGGGAGATATCCAAGCAGTATCGTGCCATTCTTTTGGGAATAAAAGATAAATGGGAGAAGAAGAAGATCGAGGTCGATACCCAGACTCAAATTATGATATTATGGGAGTGCAAATCCAATATCCTTCTTCTCGATGATATTATCAGCCAGACCATCAATGATTTTGAGGCCTAAAAGAAAAGCATCTAGGTTGAGAAGCTGAGGTTGGACGCGGAGCTTGCCATCGTCCAGGTATCAGATTTTTCCCTGGGTAAAATTGATATATTCCTCAGTTATCCGATGACTCGGTTACGCTGCATGCTGGGTCAAGCGCACAATTGAATGATCAGCTGGACCTTGATTCTCAGGAGCTCAGGAAGGAGTTCCCGCTGCCCTTGAATCAGGCTGCCCCGGAGTAAAAACCAGCTGATCCTACTTATTAAAAATACCTTTACTGTTTTCGTTTCTTGTTGTTCTTTTGAACTTGGTTCCTGGGGAGGCCTTTAAACCTTTTTCGGTTTGTTTGTTGAACTTGTTTATGCCCTAGTGGGCTTTTGGTTTGAACTTATGCTCCTTTGAGGAGGCTTTATTTATTTTGATGATTTTTAAAAAATCTTTCTTTTTATGGTTGTTCATGTTTTTTGCCATTTAGAGGTTGTGTTTTATTTCAGATCAAAGGCGATTTTTCAGCCAAGGATCCAGGTCGTTTAGAGACCTTGTTCCCAGGTCGTTTAGAGACCTCGGGAGCTGACCAGACGATTTAAAGACGCAATGTCGAAGCCGTTTAGAGGCATGCGTGTAACCTAAACAGTTTAGACGTAGAGGTTGTTGTCATTTAGAGACTAGGAAGGTTGTGACTCTGCAATTTAGACGCAAAGTCGAGTCGTGCTAGCTGGTAGCACGCTCTAGCTCGTAAGGCTGTTTATTTATAGAGTAAAGCTTTTAGCTTGTATATGATAGCTGAGAGGTCTCAAGCCGTTTCTAACAGGCTCAAAGAAGAAGATTTTTTTTTATATATATATTAATAGATGCACCCTTGTGAGGTTGCCTACGTACCCTGAGGAGGGATCAAGCCTTTTCGTAGTTCGATTTTTACAAGTGTCTTTTTAATGATAGTACTTCTTTAAATTCATGGCATTCCATGAGTTCCTTTCAGGCGTATTGTCGTGCATCCTGGTGAGTTTGTACACGCCGTCTTTTACTATCTCGGAGATCTGGTATGGACCTTCCCAGTCGGTGCCTAGTTTTCCAGCGTTTCTTTCCCTTGTGTTCTCGTATGTTTTTCGTAGGATGAGCTCGCCGACTCGAAATCTTCGCTGTTTGACCTTTGAATTATAGTAGCGTGCTGCCGCATGTTGATAATTTTGAAGGTTAACGAGTGCTCGGTCTCGACGTTCATCGATAACATCGAGGTGGTCGAGAAGCATTTCGTTGTTTAGTTCCTCGTTTATGGGACATTTATTTATTCTTAAGCTGGGAACTGCGACCTCGGCGGGAACCACAACCTCGACTCCGTAAGCTAAGGAGAACGGTGTTTCTGAGGTTGCCTTGCGAGGTGAGGTCCGGCAGGCCCACAGAACTCCAGGGAGTTCGTCGGACCACTTTTGTTTTTTAGCATCCAGTCGCTTTTTGAGATTGCTCAGTATTAGCTTGTTTGCAGCCTCAGCCTGCCCGTTACCCTGAGGGTAACTTGGGGTCGAGGTTGTTAATCTGATTCCGTGATCTCTGCAGAATTCGAGGAATTGATTCGAGATGAACTGTGAGCCATTGTCGGTCACGATTTCGTATGGGACTCCGTGCCGGAAGATTATGTTTTGCCATACGAATTCTTGTACGTGATTTGCTTTAATTTGCTGGAAAGCTCCTGCCTCCACCCATTTGGTGAAGTAGTCGGTGAGGACGAGTAAGAAGCGACACCTTCTTTTTCCCGAAGTTACCATGTGTCCTACTATATCCATTGACCACCCCATAAAGGGGTATGGAGATGAAATGGAGGATAAGTTTTCGGTAGGCTGATGCAAAGTTGGAGCATGCCGTTGGCATTTGTCACATGCTTTAGAATGTTCTTCGCAGTCAGCAACCAAGGTGGGCCAAAAATATCCTTGCCTTTTGATCCTAATGGCTAGTGCCCTTCCTCCTGAGTGGCTGCCACACGAGCCCATTTCCGATAATATCGTAAAAGCTTCGAGCCCGTGGACGCATACCAGGTAGGGGCCGTTTACACTTCGTTTGTAAAGGCGGAGGCTGATTATACAATATCTTGAAGCTATGGTTTTGAGCTTGCGAGCTTCCCACTTGCTGGGGGGAGCCTCTCCCCCCTCAATGTATTGTATAATCGCTACCCGCCAGTCAGCTCTTGCAATCATTTTAGCGCGGAGCGTGACGTGCCTGGCGTCAAGCAGGTCTGGCTCCGGGTCTGCGGCTTCTTCCTCTTCCGGGAGGTCGGTTATCATTATTGTATCTAACTCCATGTCGTCATTGTCTATTTCCATTGAAACTTCGCTATCCGTGTCGATTTTGATGCTTGGTTTTTCAATTCCTTCTACTGGAATTACTCTTTTTACAAGTGGATTCGAGGTCGATGCCAGAGCTGCCAGTGCGTCTGCGATCGTGTTCTCACCCCGTGGTATTCGTGTTAGACTGAAGGCTTCGAATTGTTTAACTAGCTCATGGACTATGGCTAGATAGAATTCCATCCTGCTATCTCTGGTTTCGTATTCTCCATGAAACTAGCTTGTAACGAGCTGGGAGTCGCTAAACGCATTTAGCTTGCGTATATTCCAGCTGCGAGTCGGAGACTGGCTATTAAGGCCTCGTACTCGGCTTCGTTGTTTGATGCTGAGAATTCGAGTCTGAAAGATTGTTATACGACTTCGTTAGTCGGGGATATAAGGTGGATTCCCACACCTGCCCCTTGTTTTGAGGAGGCTCCATCGACATAAAGCTGCCAGGTCTCGATGCTTGTTCCGGTAACCTGGCTATTAGCTGTGAGCTCGATAATCAAATCAGCTAGTACTTGTGCTTTGGCGCTTATCCGGGTTCGATATTCGATATCGTACTCGCTCAGTTCGATGGCCCACTTTGCTAACCTGCCAGACTGGCTGGGGCTGTGCAATATTGTGCGTAATGGCTGTGTTGTCATTACTATGATGGGGTGTGATTGAAAATACGGCCTGAGTTTGCGAGCTGAGATTAATACTGCCAGCACCAGTTTTTCCATTCGTGGATATCTGGTTTCGGCGTCTACTAAGGATTTGCTCACGTAGTAGATCAGTTTTTGCTCAGCTCGTTCTTCTCTTATGAGGACGCCACTCACTGCGGCTTCGGAGATTGCTACGTATATGTAAAGTGGCTCACCCTGAATCGGTTTTGATAAGATGGGGGACTCGGAGAGGTACGCTTTTAGTTGCTTAAAGGCTTACCCGCACTTGTCATCCCATATAAATTTTTTGTTTCCCTTTAATAATTGGTAAAAGGGGAGACATTTATCAGTCGACCTGGAAATAAACCGATTTAACGCGGCAATACGGCCTGTCAGCCTTTGCACCTCTTTTACTGAGCTCGGAGGTTGCATTTCTAGGAACGCACTGATTTGTTTGGGGTTTGCTTCTATTCCTCGTTGAGTCACTATGTAACCTAGGAATTCACCTGAGGCGACCCCAAAAGTGCACTTTGAAGGGTTGAGTTTCATCCCATATTTGTTTAGTAAGGTGAAACATTCCCCCAGCTGACCTATGTGATCTTCCTCTTTCAGAGATTTGACCAACATGTCATCGATGTAGACTTCCATCGTTTTCCCCAGGAGGCTGGCGAACATCTTGTTCATAAGTCTTTGATAGGTTGCTGCCGCGTTTTTGAGGCCAAATGGCATCACCTTATAGATGTACGTTCCTCGTTCTGTTATGAAGGATGTTTTGTCTTGGTCCTCATGGTTCATTTGTATTTGATTATATCCTGAGAATGCGTCAATAAAGCTGAGGAGCTCGTGTCTCGCGGTAGCTTCCACCAGCTGGTCAATGTGAGGTAGTGGGAAGCTATCCTTAGGACATGCTTTGTTTAGATCCGTAAAATCTACGCATACTCGCCAGGTGCCATTTTTCTTTTTTACTACAACCGGATTTGCTAGCCAATCAGGATATTTTACTTCTTTGATGAATCCAACATCTAGCAACCTCGTGACCTCACTGTTGACAGCCTCGATATTATCAGGTCCGAATTTTCGACGCTTTTGGCGTACATTGAGCTCATGTGAAATGATGTTTAGATCGATTTCGGGCATGTCAGCTGTTGTCCATGTAATGAACCAGAATTTTCTTTGGGGAATGTTATTAATTGTTCTTTTTGGGATCTGCTGAGCTCGGACCCAATTCCTACTTTCTAGTTAGGATGAGACTCGTTGACCACGATTTTTTCAATAAAGTCTTTGCGGGGTCCGATGGAGCCTGGGCCACTTTTCTTTTTGGCTAGGCTGTATGTGAGCTCATCTTTTCGTTGCAGTTGGTATATAGCGCTTTCCTTTGCGATCTGAAAACCTGCCATGTAGCACATTCTGGATTCCTTTTGACTTCCCTTAATTGTTGTGATCCCATTTTGTGCGGGAAATTTTATGCATTGATGGTATGTCGAGGACACAGCTCTCATTGAATGTATCCAGGTCCTTCCCAGGATGGCATTGAATGGAGCTGGCCTGTCTATCACCGTGAATTCGACCATTCTTCTTACTCCGGCTGCTATTACCGGGAGTTTTATTGTTCCGAGAGATAGCGTGGTTTCCCCGGAAAAGCCGGTTAACACCATCTTATTTTCTTCGATTTCGTGATCTGGTATATTCATTTCCCTAAGGACGCTTAGGAGGATGAGTTCTACAGAGCTCCCCATGTCTACGAGCATCTTAGTGAGCTCATATTCACCCACTTCTAGCATGATGAGGAGAGCATCGTCATGTGGGGAATCTAGTTCAAAGGCCTCGCTTTCCTAGAACGAAATTTGTGTGTTAGGTCCCTTGAATGGGGTCCTATCACGTGTGTCGGTGTTTACCCTTCGCTGATGTTTCTTGATTGAGTTTACGGAGTTGCGACATCGCCGGGATCCTCCATGGATAAAGTTATTTCTTTTCTTCGTGCTGGGAGGAGGCAAGTCTGTTTCCCTGTCTTTGGGGGGATCTTGCCTCGTCGCATCCTCGGATGAACGTTCTCGCTTACGGTCATCCTTGGATGGGCGATTGATATGTGCATATTCTTTATGGTTTTAGCATGCATTTCATCTAGATTTTAGGTC
>PKML01057014.1:227805-238779 GCA_002933935.1 Eutrema yunnanense | reverse complement strand
CTCTCTCTCTCTCTCTCTCTCTCTCTCTCTCTCTCTCTCTCTCTCTCTCTCTCTCTCTCTCTCTCTCTCTCTCTCTCTCTCTCTCTCTCTCTCTTCTGGCCTAAAAACGAGCTGCCCTCTTAGAATAACCTAAAACGAGCATATATAGTCTTCTCCTTCATCGGGAAAGTTTAGGGTTTTAATTAATAAGTGATGTGATTAACTTTGGTTTGAAAACGGGCCTCGAGATCAAAACAAGGGCTGGCCGCGGGTTCGTGGAGTCTGACCGCGACGAACCACTCTTTGCCTGCGGGCGCAACTCCTCTGACCGCGGCGGTGCTCCTCTTACCCACGGGCACAGTGTGTCTGCCCACGGTGGCTGGGTTTTAAGGCGGTTTCGTATGCCTTCAATGATTCAGGTTTATTTAAGGATCCAACCATTGGATCATCTCCAAATGAATTGCATTTGAAAGCTGGTTGTCTCTACTTTGTTGTATCCAAATTTGAGGATGATCGGGCGGTGAGAAGGTCTTCTTTGATTGCAATACTTCTGACGGTCCAAATTTATCCAAAAATGTATCTTTGCTCCGAAATGTATTTTTTTATCCCAAGTTACCTTAAATGTCTTTTAAAAACTCTAAAACATGGAAATCACTCGAAAACCATTGAAAACAGAATTAAAACACCTGCAAAAATATTAAAGTGATCCATAAAAATGGTCAAAACCGGTGTTATCAGAAATCCAGCTCCAATAGTTTCCCCCAGCCCATTAAGAGAGTGTCGACCTTAATGGGCGGAGAATATTTGTTCGTTTAGATGGGCCACATCCCCGAGAGATCACGTGTGATCTTCACAAGTGTTTGAACGAGCGGCTGAGATTAACGAATGTGAAAGGTATTAATTACGATTTGAGTTTGCCTCGAGCTCCGTGGATGATGACAAATATTTTACCAAGATTCTTAATCATTTCGACTAAAAGAAAATCAACGGTTCATGAGACTGGAGAGACAAGATGTTTCTATTCATGAAAAACGAAGCCTCACTAGGGAGCTTCGACTTCAGCAGTTTACCAGCTCATTGGACTATAGATGTTGGTTAGATGCGAGATGATTAGCTCGTCGGTTAGCGCGCATGTTTTTGTAAATAAAACTTATTTTTGCTTATGTGACAAATAAAAAATAGTGTCATTTTTGTAATTACGTTTTTGTCAATAAATGTCAAGGATATATTTTTGGTACGCTATGTTAGTTTAGTAATTTTGAGATATTTTATGCATTCTAGTAATAAACACACTTTGCAAGGTTAGTTTAGTTATCCTCCCAAAGAAAAAAGTTGGTGGATTTTTTTCAGTTATTAAAATTGAGATAAAGAAGTCGATGGCTGCTTTTATAGCCAAGGCATGAGCGGTTCCTTTCAGTGAAAGAGGAGTATGTGCGCATGTGGCATGAGATTCGGTCTCACATTAATAAAAACAATTAGGGAGAGTTATTTAAATAGCATAGAAATTAGGTAAAATGACTAGATTAATCAAAAACTTTTTTTTTATTATTGAAATGTTTTTCATACCCAGGATGTCCTTCTAAGCATTTGATAACAAAAACGTAATTACATGAATGTCATTACTTTTTTTTCCACATCAGCGAAAAAACAGGCGCGGCGCCTACGTGGCACAAAAACTGCCTACGTGTATTATGAAAGTCTGCCGCAGAAATTTCTCGCTGTAGTGACGGCAGACTTACAGGACGAGCGACTGATTTAAAAGAACGGCTGACTTATGAGTTGGTCGGCTGATTTATATTCATAAGTCAGCCATATGTCACGGCAGACTTATATGAACCTCGGCCGACTTATGAATTTTCGGCTGACTTAGGAGTACACGACTGATTTATATTCGGATGGCCGATTTATGAAAAATTTGGCTGACTTATTGCTATGACATGGCCGACTTATTGTTGCCCGGCTGATTTATCGTAAATCCGGCTGACTTATTTGGCTGATTTATTTTGCAACGGCATACTTATGCGGGTTAATTGTGGCTGACTTATATTAAATCAGCCGTAATAAGACTGATTTACTTAAAAGTCGGCCTAATTACGGCTGACTAATTAGCGAAAGATTAATTACTGTAATAGTATGCTATTGACGACTGACTTATATGATGTAGCGGCTGACTTATGTTTTCCACCTGATTTATGTGTTTTGATGGCTGATTACAGGAAACTTTATTAATTACTTAAATAGTATTTTAGTGGCGACAGACCTATAGTTTTGTTTGATAGCTGATTTTACATGGCTGATTTATAAGTTCGTTTGATGGCATGTTTCCATGTCAGCAAAATAAAGATTACACATCAGCTCTGAACACATACATTATTAGGTGTAGACTCCGTCTTCGTCGTCGTCGTCTGTATCTTTCTTCTTCTTCATTGTTGTTCTTTATCTTCATTCTTCATCCTATACCAGATCTAAACTTTTGAGTGAAATATTAATGGATCCGGTGATTATTGTTTGCGGGATATGGGTTCATACAAATCGATATGTATTCAACGCCGACAAGAGAGGGTGTAAAGTTCTAAAAGTTAACGAACAAACAACCTACAACGATTTTGTACAAATGGTAATGGAGGATTATGGGTTGGATACACGGATCTGTAAAATTCAGCTGAGCTACATGTTCTCTAACAAGATTTTGAAAAAAATCTCGCACGATACTCCACCGGTTTATGTATGTAATTCTCGCCAATTTCTAGGTTTTCAAACGGCTGACTTAACTGTATGATACAACTGACTTATCTGTACGATACATCTGACTTATCTGTACGATACGGCTGACTTATATGTACGATACGGCTGACCTCAAATCCGGCAGTTGTAAATTAGCCAAACCTCAAATCTGTGTGTTTGCATTTTAAAATTTTTATTTAATTTGATAGGTTCTCTTAATAGTTTTATTTCAATATTAAGTAATTTTAAGTCTTACATCAACAATGGGTTATATTTGTAAGATTTACACTTCTTGTATGTTTATTCTTATCATATTCATCTCAAACCCTAAACCACATCCTTCCAATGTAATCCTTACCATGTCTAAATATATTAGACTTAAACCCTAAATCCTTACCAAGTCTAACTATATTAGACTTAAACCCTAAATCCTACATTACATATTTTGTAGTAACTATGTTATCATAGATAACAAAAAATATCCTCTAATTCAATGTAAAACTCGTAATCCCATAAATTCAAAAATACTTGTTTGATAAGTCGGCCATAATAGATGACAAATCGGCCATGAAGTTGTATGGATGTGTTGGAAACCAAAAAAGATGAAAAAATTGAATATTAAAACGAACGACCAAAAAAAAAACAAAAAAATTTGAGTTTTCAAACGATTTGGAATTAGAATTCAATTTGGGCGTGAATATCGACGAAATTGAAGTTCCCCACGTACACTTTTTGTAATCTCGAGACACTGCGTGAATCCCTATGTTTCTCTCGTAAAGCAGCCATAACAGTGTTTGGTATGGTTCGTAAATCAGCCATAATGGTATTTGGTATGGTTCGTAAATCAGCCATACCTCAAATCGGTTATTTGTAAATCAGTCATACCTCAAATCGGTCAGTTGTAAATCAACCATAATGGTGTTTTGTATGGTTAAGGTTTCGCTTCGGCAATCGCCCATATAGATTTTTTCGTTTCTTTTTTCGCTTTGGGAAATTTATTTCTCTTATTAAGAATCTGAAACGTTACAATTGATAGTAACGAGAAGAAACTGAATCGTTAATTTTTTAATTAACAATAAATCTCACTTAAAACAGTAACTCCTAAATGGCATTATCGTTTAAAGACATAAAGACATAAATCAGCCATCATATAAACATAAATCAGCCATCAAATTTACATAAATCAGCCATCAAATATAAATAAGTCAAGTATATATAAATCAGCCATCAAGTGTACATAAATCAGCCATCAAGTATCCATAAATCGGCCATCAAGTTTTCATAAATCAGCCATCAAATATACATAAATCAGCCATCAATGTAGCGTGGATGATTCTGGCAGTGGTTTTAATGGCAGGTTTTGACCAGTTATAGGCGATTGAACCAGAGATACCACAAAGCCATAAACAACCTATGAAGAGTCAAATTGAGATAGTAATATCAGACAAACTCAAAAGCGTCAACGAAATTAATAACACAGATAAAAAAATCGGATCTGAGGAATAATTCAGTTAATACGACATAACCTAGATCTATAATTGATTTGGTTTCAATTATAAATAAGTCAAGTATGTATAAATCAGCCATCAAGTGTACATAAATCAGCCATCAAGTATCCATAAATCGGCCATCAAGTTTACATAAATCAGCCATCAAATATACATAAATCAGCCATCAATGTAGCGTGGATGATTCTGGCACTGGTTTTCATGGCAGGTTTTGACCGTTATAGGCGATTGAACCAGAGATACCACACAGCCATAAACAACCTATGAAGAGTCAAATTGAGATAGTAATATCAGATAACTCAAAAGCGTCAACAAAATTAAGAACACAGATCAAAAAATTTGGATCTGAGGAACAATTCAGATAAATACGACATAACCTAGATCTATAATAACGATGAACCAACACAAATATTTGACGAAACTAGATTCGGGCATTCTTATTAGATGAGGTTACCAACACAAAAAGATTAGATCTGAAGAATATGAAGATGGAGAATAAGAAGATGAGAAGAAGAGAAAGAAGGAGACAAAGAGGAGAAAAGAAGACTTACCGTGGGTCGACGCGGCGGTAGAGGATGAAGGAGACGAAGAGTAGAAGGAGACGAAGAGAATGAAGGAGAAAATAAGACTTACCGGTATCAACGACGTCGGAATCTGAGACGAGGAGGGAATCCGGGAACAAAACTGCATCTTCGCCGGGGCCGGAGCCAGAGCGGAGGTGATTCGGCGAGTGAGAGATGCGGCTAGGGTTTTAGTTAGAAGAGAAAAAAACAAGAGAAACATAATGAAATGAGAGATTAATGTTGTTTTTTCTTCTATATATCTCACTTAAAAAAATCTAAATGGCATTATCGTTAATTATAGTTTGCACGCAGCCCTTAATGGATATTTCCTTTAATAGTTGTATCATTTAAGTAATATCAAAAAGGTATATATTACTCTAGTCATATCACAACGTTTTTGTGCTATTTGAGTAATTGTCTCAAAAAATTAACGTATAGTCACGAAATTTTTTGTGGCTAAGGCTTAAATTTCTTGGCTATATGATGAAATAGCCAAAAAAAGTCACAAAAATAAATCGTGTCTATAGCATCGTGGCTAAATTTTTTCTTGTCTAATTAGTCACGGTTTAGACACGTATATTTCATGGCAATAATAGTCAAGAAATAGCCACATAATATTTGGTGGCTATATAGCAACAGTTTAATTTGTGATTATGACGTGGCTAAAATAGCCACGAAATCTGTGGTTCTATCGTGGTTAAATCCTTTAGCCACAAAAATGCAATAGATATTTCGT
Organism: Eutrema yunnanense; assembly: GCA_002933935.1. Lineage (NCBI taxonomy): Eukaryota > Viridiplantae > Streptophyta > Magnoliopsida > Brassicales > Brassicaceae > Eutrema > Eutrema yunnanense. Next base: position 233,269 of record PKML01057014.1, on the reverse strand, counting down.
GGCTAATCGTATATTTGCCAAAAACAAAATTTAAGTGAAATTCTAAAAATATAAAACCTGAAAATCCAAATCCGCTGACAAAAGAAAAAAAGAAAATCCAGAATCCAACAACATACATTACAAAAAGTTATACAAAAGATTCAATCATACATTACCAAAAGATTTATAAGTCTTACAAAAGATGCAAATTTCAATCTCCAAAAACAATAGCACACCACTTATATAAGTTAGATTAATGTTCTTGGGTCATAAGGGGAGTAGAGGCACGAGCCGGCACTGTCGTCGTGGTCGTGGCACCAAGAACTAAAGGCTGTTGGACAGTATCGGGTTAATGTTGTGAAAGGAAAAACCCAAATGAGCATCAGCAATCATTGAAAAACAAATCCATAATCAAATCCATTATGCAAAAAAACTAACTCATTCAAATCAACACTTAGGAGATACATAACTAATCCACAATCAGGCAACAAATCCATATTCTTGCCTGAACACATAATACAAGAATGAACAGAATGAGTGAGTTTTTTTTAGAGTACCTTGAGATATTCTTGGTTGAGCATAACCTGAACCTGAAGCTGAAGTCCTTGCAAGCCTTCTCTGTTGCATCTCTGAAAATATGCAAAACACAGAAGTCATTAGACATCCATCAATGTCTAAGGAAGAGCTGCATAAATCAATACACTCATTCTGTTATGTGTGAGCATGACAAGATGCAAAGATTCACCACATGTATCCATAAATAAAGTAAGACACAAGGTCTGGTTCTATCCTAAACAATATAACAGAATATAGAGCTTATGTGATTAGAAAAAAGACTTACATAATCCGAAACAAACAGCCACACAAGCAAAAAAGAAGTAAAAGAAAAAACAGAATTTGGAGCCTATGTCATACGCCTAAGCTAACAGAGAAGTGTTAGTGGATAAGACATCTTTTTCAACCAGCTTTAGAACAGGCAATAATCATAACATAACACAGCAATCATAACAAAGTATTCTTACTGTACTTCATGGTTTTCGACACTTACAATAAGAAAATACAAGCTTAGCAAACCAAAACTAAAAGTTTTGATTTTTGCAAACCAAACCAAAACTAAGAGTTTTGTTTTTTGCAAACCAAAACTAAGAGTTTTGTTTTTTGCAAACCAAAACTAAGAGTTTTGTTTTTTGCAAACCAAAACTAAAAGCTTTGATTTTTGCAAAACTAAACTAAAACTAGAGACATCGTACCAGAGAAATATTTTTTCGTACAGAGGCAAATCAAACAATTTTTATAACCAAAATATGAGAGCTCTGCAAAGCTCCCTGTGAAATCAAATATATTGATTTATGCATTTTGTGACGTCTTTGTCCCACAACGAAAACCAAATTATATTGTTGTTGATTTAATATCTTCAGACCGAACAAGACTAAAGTAAACTATCAAAACCAAAATGTCCATCCCTAGAAGAAACAGTTCTCATCCAGGACAAATTTCCACATCAATTGGACAAAAGAGTTCAGGCATTTTGGACAAAAGTGGTTTTTTTCTTATTTCGTGGCTTTTTTATAGTTTTTTCGTGGTTAATTTAAAAGAAAAGGCACAGAATAACCGTGGCTCTTTTATGGTTATACGAAAAATTTCTACTAGTGCCACTAGTTGACTGCTCAGAGAAAGGGAACGTTGGATGAAAGATATGGACGAAATCTTGACTTGGTTTACTCGAAGGTTTGTTCAAATTTTAAATTTTATCCCGAAAACATTTTATCAAAACTTGACTTAAAACACATCAAAAATAACATATTTGGATCCCAGAGCTAAGCTCAAACTGAACTGAGACGAGGCAAGACGTGCGTGTATTGATTGGATCTAGTCTCTCTTCCATACACTATGGTGTAATCTTTTAACTTGACTTAAATTCTCTATTTTATATTATAACGCCCCGACCGCCGCCGTTCGTGGGTCTCCACGCCCTCTCTCGGTATGTGGGCCCCACCCTCGTCTGACTCCCGGTGCGCTAGTCCAGGAGGTTCGTAAGAGTAGTTTACTGACCCTGTAATCACCACATGATCGTTCCCCGTGTTTTGTCTTCACTCACCCGGTACCGTAAATCACTTCCCGGTAGGTCACCCATCCTTAAATTGTTTCAGCTCAAGCACGCTTAACTATGGAGTTCTCTCTGGACAAGTGACCGAAAAAATAAGTGCACTTTGGTGACATAGGTAGCCAAATCAATTCTTATAAGCCTCTCCGCATATACCAGAAATCGGGATGTTACAATCACCCCCACTCATAGAGCGCAACGTCCTATTTGTGCAACATGATCGTTATCCTTAACGGTGTGAGCCCACATGACTCCACACACGTTTTTGGGTTCGGCTCTGATACCACTTATAACGCCCCGACTGCCACAACTCGTGGGCCCCCGCTCCCTCTCTCGGCCAGTGGGCCTCACCCTCGTATGACGGCTGGTGCGCTAGTCCGGGAGGCTCGTAAGATTTGTTTACTGACCCTGCAATCACCACATGATATTTTCTGTGTTTTCTCCTCACTCACCCGTTACCGCGAATCACTTCCCGGTAGGTCACCCATCCTTAAATTGCTCCAGCTCAAGCACGCTTAACTCTGAAGGTCTCGCTACACAAGTGACCAAAAAGATAAGTGTACATTGGTGACATAGGTAACCAAATTAATTCTTATAAGACTCTCTTCATATACCAGAAATCGAGATGTTACATATAAAATAGAGAAAATTCCTCCAAAAATCCAATATGGGATATTTTATGTTTTTGACACTTAATGAAAAGTTGATGTGTTTTATTTTCTTCAATCGAATAAGCGAAACTTTCCGATTTGTAAGCCGAAGTGCCATCTGAAGGATCCTTGCCAACTTTACTTTCAATCTTCCGGGAATCAAATCGATTCGATTGCCTCGCACAAGGTTGTTGAAATCGAGGAAGATCCAGCCTTGTTGAGAGGAGAGGTGAAGAGGCTCCAAGGGAAGATACAGAACCTTACTTCGTCTCTGGAGGGGCAGAAAAAGGAGAATGCTCAAGTCTCCGGTAAGGTAATTTATTTCAGCTTAAAGACATCAGAGATGAGTAGAAACGTTACATATGATTCTTCTCGTTTAGTCTTACAAGTTTCACACATCCTCTTTGATTATTAGAAGATAAGGTTATGTTCAAATCTTCTGGGTTTTTTCTTTTTCTTAGTTGCATCAATGCAAGGAACAATTGGAGGAGGACAAAGTGAAAAGGTGGGAGGCACTGCTTAAATTGAAATCTGAGGTCTAACTAAACTCAACATCCTTTGATTCAGATGCTTTTGCCATCCGAGTAGAACCATTAAATTGGCTTGAAGTCATCAAAATCCAGTTGATGGATTCAAGTTTGCCTCAAGTAAAAGAGGACTGTATCTATAGAAGTTGGATTTTATTTTTTCTTTGGATTCATCTTCCTCACACATATGACAAGAGGTTTTTTTCCGAATAAAATCAACAAACATAAAATTGTTTATGAATTTGAAAGAGAGGTATTGGAACAACTAGGAAGAAGTATGTTAACAGATGGTTTATATTTCGATAAGACGATTAGATTACAGAGCAATAAAACTATATTTGAATGTATAAAGTTAAGAATAGGGGTGGGCATTTCGGTTTAATTTCGGGTTCGGTTCGGGTTCGGTTTGGTTCGGTTAATTCGGGTTGAATAAAACTCTAGCCGAACTCAACCGAAATAAGTTTGGTTCGGTTTGTGTTCGGTTTGGTTTAGTTCAGTTTGGTTTAGTTCGGTTCGGTTGTACTTTGGTTTGGTTTTAGTTCGGTTTTAAAAAAATCAACTTATAAAAACAAGAATCCTAACGAAACGTAAACAAAACGAAGTCATAAAAAAAACCATTCCCTAAAATTTTTAAAACCAAACTGCAAGTATTCCACTTAATCAAAATTAAAAAAAAAATTAAAAAATTTATGGTTTCGTCTTTTCATGCCACTAAAATGAATATACAACAAGTCAATAACTTAAATATAAGTTAATTATACAAGTTAATGTTTATTCATCTCTTATATGAGTCATTATAGGCTTATATCATTAATATAAAACTATCACTATATGTGTTATTATTTTTAATATTATTAATTAACTAATTAACAAAAACACATTGGTTTATCGATTCGGTTCGGTTTTAAACCGAACCAAACCGAACAGTTCGGGTTGAGAAAAACTTCAACCAAAAGGTTGGGTATTAACTATGGTTTGGTTTGGGTCGGTTTGAGTTCGGTTTGGTTCGGTTGGTTCGGTTCGGTTCGGTTAAAATGCACACCCCTAGTTAAGAAGAACAAAAACATAGCAAGATGACCGCGTGGTCAATGGATATGGCGCTCGCGGGGAGGGGAAGATTGTGGGTTCGAGTCGAGAGTGAAGAGATTGAAGATGAGTTTTAAATAGGTCTCTCAAAACGACGTCGTTTTGACTATAATTTCAGAAAATCTGTTTTAATAAAACGACGTCGTCGCATACATGGCATCCATGTTATCAAAATATAACGGACCGTTAGTACAGTCACATAATATGTATGATTCGGCACAAAATAAGAACTCTATGTATGAAATTTGAATTTTATATAATGTTAGGGTTTTATTTGAGCAGTCGCAAACTTTAGGTATAAATCGAACATTCAAACATACTTTGGACAGGTTTTGGCCAATTGCCCCGTCATTTTTATTCACTTTAAGTTCAACTAGATTTTAACCCGTGCGCCCACACAATAAATTTTTTTTTTTAATGAAATTGTGTATTATAAATTGTGTTTATTTTTGTATTTAAATATAATTTATTTTTGTAGATTTAATTTTCGTAATATGAGAAAGAGATTTATTTTGTGTTTAGATATACTTTGTTATGTATATTTAATTTTAGTAATATGAGGCCTGCATGAGAATTTTTTTTTTTTGGAATTTTGTAATATAATTTATGTTTATTTTTTGTGTAGATATAATTTGTTTTTGTAGATTTAATTTTTGTAATATGGGATACATATTTATTTTGTGTTTGAATATAATTTTCTTTTATATATTTAATTTTCGTAATATGAGACACAAATTTATTTTCTGTTTAGATATAATTTGTTTTGTAGATTTAATTTTCGTAATATTAGATACATATTTATTTTGTGTTAAGATATAATTTTTTTTGTATATTTCTTTTTTGTAATATTAGACACATAATTATTTTGATTTTAGATATAATTTGTTTTTGTAAATTTAATTTTCGTAGTATGAGACACATATTTATTTTGTGTTTAGATATAATTTGTTTTCTATTTTGTATAGAAAAAAAATATTTTTTGTATGACATGTATGATTCAAAATTAGTGATTTTAGCTACCCAAATTTTCTGACCCATTTTGTTATATATATTTTCAGTTCTATATTTTATTTTAAATATATATTTTTAATACCTAAATTATCCATTCGGACTCTTAC